>JAQFYB010003908.1:0-17859 GCA_034694085.1 Pogonognathellus longicornis | reverse complement strand
ACATGATATAAATCAAAAATGGTTCGTCCACCTAAACAGAACCCCCGCCATTCTCCAAAATCGCCTGCGTCGCAACAAGTGGTGTATTCAGGTCATACACTTGAGGGGCATGAGCAAACGTTTGGTATAAAAGTTCATTTCTGGCAGGAAGCGGAAAAAATTAAACGAAATGTAATTAAAATTATGTTAATAATTAAATAAAAGCTCCTCCCCCTAATTGCGCCTTATTATAATAATATTCTCTCCACAGGATTTTCTGTTTGGTCGCAATTCCACTAGGGAGATTTTAATTATGGCGGATAGTGTGGAAATATAAACAGTTATAATATAGAGTCCAAAGTCTCCTAGACGATAGACTCCAAACTCTACTACAAAGCTTTTAAATTATGTAAGGCTTTAAGACAATTCCAATTTGGAATAGAATAATGACGCCAAGAAATCAATTGTGTAGGGTTCGTGTAGACATTTAGATACATAAATCTTTACTTTTAACAAACATTAGGTGATAAAGTATATAATGGTTAAACCAAAGAGTGAAGTTTTTAAAATCTACAACTTTGAGTCACATTGCTTCGTCCTTTGAACACTCTACGACAGGGGATGGATAAAAATCCACAAAGATAAATATCCAGTAAAACAAAGATGATGGAGAATAAATTCAAAATTCGGGGTTGTTTGATTTTGAAGCTAGATTCTTGCTCTTTCCTAATGTGATTTTAGTTTTTCGAAAAAGTGAAAACTGTAGGCTGAATTCAGATTTTTGTGGAAAAACTGAAAAAACTGAATCAGGTATACGATATTCATTTTTTTTAAAAACTAAAACCACATTATGAAAGAGCAAGAATCTAGCTTCCAAAGCAAACAACCCCTAATTTTGAATGTATTCTCAATCCGGAGAAATCATTTAATCTGTAAAAACGTCACTTATTGTGCAGTGTTTTCTATATAAAGTCAACTATGGAATGCTGAGATTTCTACTTCACCGATTTGTTGACCGAGAGGAAACATTTATCAATTAAAATAAATTATCTTACATTACAATAATATCATTTCTATACCACTTTCATAAAGTCTGTTCAGACTTTTCAACATCAAATTAAAGAATAACATTTAAATTAAGTCATTCTCAACTCAAAACAATACAAGCGGTTTGACTTTTGTCAGAACAAAAATGTGGTTCCGCCTGTTACTATTATGCAGTGTTTTACAACACAGTGGTTCGATACCTTCAAATTCCAAACGATTTCCAATCAATTTAAAACATTTTCCCAAATGTGATTTCCATTTCACTATTGAACAAAATAACAATATCATAAATCCTTTTTTAATCTTCAACCAGTTTTTCCAGCCCCGGAAAATTATTTCCAATTCTAAAGCACTTCAAAATTTTAAGAAGAAACCTGACGTAATGGACACAATTGAGAATCAATTATGCGATATACACATAGTAGTAGATCCATCGTATGCAGACTTACTTCAATTTCTTTTATACCATATTAGAACTGCTGCAGATGAAACTTTTTTTATAATTGTGTACTCAAACAATGATTATTATGAGTTTCCCTCACTTGTGCTGTTGAGCCTTCAAACCTTTGTGGAACACAACGATGGAAAGCTGGTGTTTATATTTTTGAATGATAATTGGGAAATGAAGATATATAGCAGGTTATCATTTGCAAATAACATTATTGAAATCGCAGACAAAAACTTGAATCCAGTCAAATGGGACTTTGCTTACAAGAAAACAACTAGTGAGGCAGGCATTTTAATAATAAAATCGCATGACAACTATCCGTATTATACACCTTGTGCTACTTCAATTTACTCCAGTATTGAACTTTCAAAGAAGTTTTGTTACCCATCCAACGGAGCTCTGCAAATTTTAGCAGAACACTACAACTTTTCGTTTACGTTTTTCGGAACTACTTCAATTATGACAAATACCGGAGGAAGTGACTTTAACCTCTCCACGGGCAGACTAGTATTATTGGAACACAAACGAATGCATGTGTATTATTGCAAGAAGAAGTTCGTGAATACTTCGGAATTTTTGAGTTGGGTCAAAATTGGTTACGACGAGATTTCATGGTCATTGATTTCTTTGTCCTACGTTCTTGTTACGATGTATGCGTATTTATATATTTGCAAGACTAAGAAAGTTAAGCGAACCCGCCATTCTTTTTCTTGGTTGACAGGAATTTCACTTATCTTTCGTCAGGATAGCACTCCCATTTCCAAAAAAATCCTTCTACTTTTAACGTTGTGCTTTTGGATTCTGGCTGTCGTTTACGAGTGTTTTGTTAAAAGTGACACTACAGTCCCATACGACTCCAACCCTTTCGAACATTTTACACAACTTTTGGAAGACGGATATCATATGGAGACAAAATTAACAAGCATGGACTGGTTCCGTTTATATGACTTCAATTTTACATCTTACAATACAACAACTGATGAACCCATTTTTAAATTACGTTCACTCTACTATTTTATGTTCGAAGCTATCAATTATTTAGATTTTCTTCTTAATTATGATTCCGAAACTAAGATTTTTGATGCCATGAGTTACACTGATTATCACTTACTTCCCTTTGCAAAATTGCATTGTTATATTTTACCTAAACACTTTCATAGTGGTGAAAAATATTGGATTTTCTACGACCGATTTCAAAACTTTTTTCAAAACTCTTTTGCCATTTTACTGTCTTCTGGGATTTACAACAATCTAAGACATTTAGGTCATCATGTAAGCGGTAGTGCTATGTTGCAAGAAGTTGACCGCTCAGAATATTTCGAAAGACAGCCATTGAAGATGAACTTATTTGTGGCAATGTACACGGTGTTTGTAATATTAGCAGTCATGTTGTCTCTTTGGATGTTAGTGTTTATGAATGAATTATTAATTGGTAACAAACATGCAATTTTTAAAGCTGTCAAAAAGTATTGGTTTCTAATGTTACACAAATATCAGAAAAGGAAAAAAGTTAATTATCTTTTATTACGCAAACGTAAACCAAAAGTTCGAAACTTGAAAAGAAGCACTTGAAAAACAACAATTGATAATTAAAGGAGCTATTTTGTTATTTATAATCCTCATCATTCGACAATTTTGGATGCACATATATTCATAACTGTTGTATGCTAACTAGTATCATATCCGTATCTGGGATTTCTTTTCAAAAGGGGCAAAATTGCGGCGTATGCTATATGTCGATTCTCGTAAAAACAGGTTTCAAATTTCAGTTATTCATATCAACCCATAATACTATGAAAAGGCAGGGGACTACCCACTGTTTTATGTTGCTAAAGCGCAAATGTTCCTCAACGTTTATCTCAATTTTCGAATCAATAACTTTTTTGCCGTTTTATCGTTTAATATTCATTAATGTATAGAAATCAAAATCAATTATAAAATTCCAACTAGCACATTTGCCATTTTTGATATTCTAGACAATTTTTCAAAATATTTGAAGATAAAACACTTTTATATGAAAAATCCTCACGGTGGCAGTTGTTTTGTGCCTGGTTAAATGTGTAGATTGAATTTGCCAATTTTTGTCATTATACAGCACAATTACTACTTTTTTGAGATTTTATTAGATAGGATTTAAAATATGAACAATATCCAGTGTAAGATTAAATCTTTTTTGGGGGGGGGGCTGCTTAAGCACCCTTGGCAACCTTTAGTGGATGCATGTCTAATCGGAATCGGAGTTGACATTGCACAGAAATTAATTAAATTTATTATTGATTCTTAAAAGTCAATCATATCTCCTCCGAACAGATTCATTCACTCGTTACATTGAAATATACTCGACGGTTAGATCATCCTTCACAAGAGTTAGCTCTTCTGAATGGCTTTTAATATTTTCCTCCATCTAAAAATAAGTAAACCAAGAAGCACAATTCAATATAGCATCAACAAAATATTTGTAGCTACAATATATTCATATTTGTGACATATAACATATAATTCCAAGCTATATACAATGTATGATGTTTTAGCTTTTCGGCTATTTCAGCATAATAAAATTTTACAGAAAATTTGCTATTTTTCATAATGATGAGAAAAATCATTTACTTACAGAAATTATTTTTGAAAAATCGTTGAAGTTGCACCGTACAATTAAACCTGCCAGAATGTTGTAGCATAAATACAATACTTACACGTTTGTTGTTCATTGATGTATTCCTTTATTTGCCTAGAACGCAAGTTTGATTGCTTGTAACTCGGAAAGCTTATGCATACGAAATTGTATATAGTTTGGAATTCAGTCACATTTATGTAATTCTAAATAATTTATGTTTATGATTGTATTTTGTAGATTACAAATTTTAAGTACACGGAAACATTAGTACTTATTGAGTTGGTAGTAATGTTTCAAAATATGATATAAAATAATAATATACTAAGGTAAAATATAAATATTTTACTTTTACCCTTTGGGTTCTCTCTTCAGTGTAAGAGCTCTTAGCAAATGTACTGAGTAGGTGTTTTACAAGTTCGCGACCATTGTCAACACTGTAACATGATATAAAATAAATAAATATAATAAATTTAATTTTAAAAGCTTTAATTTTTACTGACGTTATTAGTAAGGTTTAATTGCTACTCAATAATATTAAATTACCTCTGAACAGACAATTGTGTAGTATATTGACTACAGTAAACAAGAAAATCATAACTTACTAGAATAAAATTGAGAAAATTCTCTGTCTAAAAACAAAAGTGCTACCAATTACCCTTGAATAATTATAGGCCACAAACTGGAATAAAGTAGATGCTTCAGATTTTTTAAATAGGCTATCGCTTGCAAAGTAGAAACTCAACCAGCTATAACAAAAGATTTTAAAGTCCAAAATGTTAAAGGTCTCTTAAATACATCAAAAGAAGTAATAAGTATGTACAGGCAAGTCTACTTAACAATGTTTCCTTATCTTTATTTATTAGAATATTAGTAGTATGAATAAATTCTAAATCGAATTCGTGACACATCGTGGTATGCCGCCAAAGACTACCAATATTCCAATATAGTGGATCAGCGCTTCACTCACGCTTCACACGGTTACGACCCATACCAACAAATGTCCCATTGTAAATCGACAAGTCGACCTACACTATAAATTGTTAGCAATTATCATAGCCAATCAGAAGCTGGATCTAATTTAGATCCAACTGAAAAAAAACGAAAAGTTATTTTAAAAAATCTCCATACTGGGTTACCTTATACAGTTACCATTGGATATATCTTGGTTACGACCAATCAGCCAATGAAATGACATGATATTATCCTGACAATATCCACAATCCACCCTTTGATTATCCGAAAAAGAAGGTTAGTTTTGCAAATGATGATAAGGAAATGGCTTAGGGACGTATTTGTTCACGTGTAGCCTAAAAAGAGCTTAATAAATAAATGTACGTTACTGATCATACCTAATCTCAAGTATAACTTATGATGCTACATTGAATAAGTTTATAGGTGTGAGCTTGTTGAATGATTGCGTAATAGCATATTACATGCAGGCGCGTAGGGAGGGGGGTTGCCCGGGCAACCCTTAAAATTTGACAGCTTACACTAGATATTTTAGACATTTTGTGTAAAACTCATGCAAAATATATTAAAAGCACAACGGAATATATGCACAACGGAATACGGAATCAGGTAATTGATGTGATATACATATTTGATGACAAGGTTTCTCTTTCTTAAAGTGGTAACACAAAATATTGAGAAATCCTTGCCTGCATCGCTTAAACCAGCATAATTTGAACTTCAACTTTGTCTTCGTCTCTAATTTTTCACATGCAGTCTGATTCATTGCACGCACTACAAAATAATTGCCGAAACTAAACTTGCTGAATTGGACACTATCTCTTCATGAAATGATGTTTCAAAAGCGACTAAATCTGTCACTGGTCACCTGAGGTCAATTCATCCTCAAAATCAGAGAGCGGTATAGAAATAAATGAATGTAGACGAAGTTCTTGACAAGTTTGCATTAGAAAAAACTCACAGAATTTCTTTATTGTAATTTTTCAATTACAAACTGAATCAAGCCATGTAATAATCTTGGTTAAATAATTACATCGTATCTCTGAACGAAGTGCCGCATTAATCGTTGTATCCTTAATTGTTGGAAAAGTTTTTGGGTATTTTTAAATTTTGGATATTGTTCACTTGGGCAACCTCTAGCTTTCAATCCTGGCTACGCGCCTGATGAAATGGATTTAAGTGCAACTTTTAATGACGTTATCGATGGTGGCTTTTGTTAGAATCATACAAAAAAATTTAATACCACTATTATAATTCAATAAAAAAATCTAAAAATTTAATGAGTAAACAAAATGTCAAAAACCTTTCTGGAAGAGTCCGATTATAACAAAAGACAACGACCCCAAATCACGAATTTGAAAATTGAATCAAACTCATCATATTAAATTTAAATTAGTACTATCGAAACCATCATCAAACGTTAGCCTTAAATCCATTTTATGATAATTATACTGCCTTGTGTACCGTCAGTGGCGGATCTACATACGGGTTTTAAGGGTCCAAACCCCCCCCCCTCCCTGTTATAACTCAGTTTACTTACACTAGATAAAAATGAAAAATTATTCAATGCGGTTAAATATTATATTCGCCGATATTTACTAGAATTTCCTTCAAAACCCCCCCTGTTATAAATCCTAGATCCGCCACTGTGTACCGTGATTGCATAACATTAATTTGATACAGTGATATAATTGTATTGAAATGTTCATTTACTCATTAAAGATGTGACAATGCAAACAATGCATATGCATGTGTTAAAATTTTATGCTGTAAAAAATAATTGTTTGACCACAATATACCTAGAATCATTATTCAACTTTTTGCACAAAATTGTTAAATTATTTAAAGTCACTGTAATTTTTTTCAAAAGAAAGCCTTATTGTATTTAAATAAAAATGAAATAAGGAAAAGTTACATTTAGATTCGTTTTAACCCACTAAGTTCAAACTCCTATAAAGTATTCTCAAACATGACATAGGAAGGTGGCATAATTATTTATGTACGTCGGAAATGTCGGTAGAACTGGTATTCACAATTCTCTATTATAACTTAAACAAAGAGATTACTCTTTGCCTGAAGTAAAATGTGCACTTTCATTTTCATATATGAATCATACTATGAATACTTATGCCCATAAAACTATTTACTACTATTCCATAGACACCAATTATAAATCATAATTTGCATGCAAACTTACCTAGGACAAAGTCCTCATATGTTTCCTAAACCAATTTATTAATAATATTCATTTAATTTTGCAGATTGACATCTATATATATAGTATGAAATTCAGCCCTAAACTAAGCTGTACGGTAAAAATCGTGAAGTGTGATTAAAATTGTTTGATGCACATTTAATAAAAATTGGCCAATTATTCTTTAAAAATATTCTAGACAATATTGTAAAATATTTTTTAAAGTAAGAAATTGACAAAGTACAAGATGGACCAACAAGAAAAAGAAAATACAGAAACGAACAATCCAAAGGGTTACGGAGTTCGTCACATTTTTGCTTTTTTAGGGTTTTGGTGTTTAGCTCTGAATTACGCGATGCGCTTCAATATTTCCATTGCCATTGTGGCAATGGTAAACTCTGACATTAATTCAACAATTCCAAAATTCAGCACTTCAAATAAAAACCATGAGGGATACTCGATATTTCAAAATACCAGTGAACTTGCTTCGGAAACCTCAATGGACGCCTGCCCTTTGCTAATGCAAGCAAATCATACCATCATTGAAAAATCGGCGGAGGGGGAATTCCATTGGACTTCTGTCGAACAAGGAATTATTTTGGGATCATTTTTTTGGGGTATTACACTCACACAATTTCCTGCTGGAATCATTAGCCATAAGTATGGTGGGAAATGGCTACTTGGTATCGGACTACTGTTGTCTGGATTGGCGACTATATTAACGCCAGCGGCTGCTAGAGCAAATATATACATTTTATGTTTTTTGCGTTTCCTGTGCGGCTTTGGAGAAGTACGAAATGTCATTATTACTAAATATTTACTTTAAATACTTTAAAAATAATTTATTATAAATATAAAATGTCTGAATAATGCAGTTATATATTTTCTTCAACCAAATTTTTATTATTTAAGGGTTTTACATTTCCTTGCATGCATGGACTTTTATCAAATTGGTCACCCGCTGAGGAGAAGAGCAAATTATGCAGCTTCGTATATTCTGGTAGAATTTTACTATTTTAATTAATTTGCTTTATATTTTTTCATGTTTCAATTGTTATTTGATTTTTTCAATTAATATTCTGATTTTTGATTCCAATGATTATTTGTAACTAATTTTATTTCTTTATTTAATTTTGTTAATCTTCATAAAATTAAAAATATCAAAACTTGTTTGTAAATGATAATTATAGCAAAAAAGTATATTTTTTGTTAGATTCTGTAAATTAGTTTTCCTTGGGATGCAATTTTATTAGAACAAAAATTATGTTTTACTGGACTTTTTCAGGAAGTCTTTGGGAGCCATTTTACTCATATGCCCACTCATAATGAAATACTATGCACTCTCCAACAAGTTTTTAAATTATATGTATTTTTGCATAAATGCTTTTAGGATCTCAATTTGGTACTGCTGCCACAATGATTGTTAGTGGCTATTTGATCGAGGCAAATGTTTTCGGAGGATGGCCATCAGTATTTTACGTTTCTGGAGGGCTTACTATTTTATGGTGCATTTGTTGGTTCTTTCTCGTATTTGAAAAACCTGAAGCCCATCCTCAAATCTCATCCGATGAGCTTAAGTACATTAAAAATTCAATCGGGCAGGAAAGCTGTAATGTAAGATGTAATAATTGGAATAAAACTAACACACAAACAAGTATTGTAAAGTTTGTACAACAAAGCAATACTATTAGTATTTATGAATATTATCACACTATAACTCTATGTACAATTTCAAAATAGGTAAAATTGGCCATACCGTGGAAAGCCATTTTCACTTCAATGCCTTTTTGGGGCATCACAGTAGGGACTTTTGGACATGCGTGGGGACTGTAAGACACAAAGTATTAATTAATACAGTCATTCTTGTGTAATTGACAATAAATTAAACTTACCAATCAGTTATTAAAATGCTAAATATTTATTGATTAAAATAATTTAAATCTAGGTACACACTTTTGTACGAGTTACCTACATACCTCAAATCCATCCTTCATTTTGACATTAAACAGGTACTTGTCATTGCTAACTTTTTTAATTTAAATTTCCATACAAGATTTTATTAATTTATATTTTGAAAACTATAGAATAGCTACATTAGTGCTTTGCCGCATATCCTAATGTGGATATTTTCCATGTTTTACACACACGTTATGGACAACTTGAACGCAAAGAAAATTTTATCCACAGGAACAGTCAGGAAATTGTCTCAAAGCGTTGGTAAATGCATTTTAATTATTGAATCTAGTAATTACTGATTGTGAGTTGCATAAGTCGGTTTGGGGGCTCATGAAATGTGAAGGTTCCTAAAATACATGTTGTTTCGTCCATTTTATCTTCATTCCCCCAGATTTTGAAAACGAAATGAGATAATTGACATTGACAAGCCAAAATGTTTTAAGGAATCATTTTTCGATTCGAATGATCGAAATAAAATCTCTGTAGGTTTGAAGTACCAATCCATTTACGAAGACAACTTTATATGTCACCTTTACACACTTTTATACACTTTACACATCACCTTCAGCGAGAAAAAGAGATGATGAGCGGACAAGACGATAATATGTAAACTACAATACTTTTGATCTATGTCGGCTCTTCATAGATTGATCAGATACTTGGTGCCATTTCATATTACGTAAAAAGTTGTCTTCGTAAATCGATTAGTACTTTCCAACTATAAAACATACAGCGATGTTATCTAGTTCACTCGAAAGAAAAAAGGATTTCCTAAAACATTGTCGCTGTCCAATAATCTCCTTTCGTTTTCGAGATCTGGGGGGATGAAAAGAAAGTGGGCGAAAACACACGTGTTTTAGGCACCTTCTCGTTTCATGAGCCTCCAAAGCCGACTTACGGAACTCAGTAATTAAAATATTAAAGGACTAAACTCTTAACCGGTCCTTTACACAAACTACTACAATTGTAGTTTCTCTACTTTATGTTAACATCAATCAATGTTCCGTTTCACCAGGCCACTTAGAACTTTTGTGTTTGTTACTATGTTTTCTAGTATACTATTTAATTTGGCATCTTTCAAAATGTCTTTCACACACAGGAAGCCTTCCTTATTTAGGATTTAACCGTACTCAATACCACAATACAAGTTATTTTGTAAACTAACTTCCTTCAAATTGCTCGTTAACATATATATCTTAGCTTACATTTAACTAGCAACATTTATTTAGTTTCTTTATTATATTTAAGGATTTGATATACTTCTATTTAGCATACCTCTTCATTTAGTTTAAGAAAATGCCAGGAATCAATTAAAAACTAATGAATGGTTTAAACAAATTGAATAATATTTTGTTAATTTCAATAGCTCATTTAGGTGGAGCAATATTTCTCATAGCTGCTTCATACAGTGGTTGTAATCGAATGGCTTCTGTCATCTTTTTTACTCTCTGTATGGGAATAAACGGAGCGATTTACGCTGCGTGTATGGTCAACCACGTAGACATTGCTAGAAATCACTCTGCAACTCTTTGTGGTATTACAAACACCTTCGCCAATATCACAGGATTCATTGTTCCATACTTGGCAGGATTGATTCTAAATGAAAACGTAATTATACTAGCATTTATTAAAAACCCCAATAATATTATTTTTTAATTCTACAGCTAATGTTTAATATTATTATAATTATCCATTTTCAGCATTCCTTGGAAAATTGGTCTTGCGTTTTCTTTCTAGCAGCAGGGGTGTACACTGCTAATGTATTGTTTTATCTAAAGTTTGCTTCAGGAAAAGAACAATCATGGAATAGAGAAATAGATACCGCTACACCGACACCGAGGGATGTTTAATTGCTGTAATACTATTATTTTTAATCTTACCGTACGTACCCTATACTTTAATTGCGCTAGTTATTTTGCACATTCTAAGATTTTGACAGGTGTGTTTTAACATTTAAAAAGTTTAAAAAAATTATTTAGCAAACTGCCATTTTTGGAGACACGAGGTAGTCTCAAAAATGAGTAATTAACAGCAACAATGTAATAATATTGGCCGACCAAGAGGAAACTTTTCAGAATATAGTAACAAAACAGGTAAAAGTGATTACTCAATGGCCTTAAAGTAAAAAAAAAACTCGTCAGTTCAAAAGCAATATAATTTTCCCTGATCCAGTTCTATAAAATAAATTCAAATACCTACAGAATATTTTGTTGTTGAAGTACAGATGGAAGTACCTACACGTAATTGGCAAAACAATAAAAGCACATGCAGCCTATTGAAAATTAAAAGTTTACAGAGAAGTAGGTTTGTACTTTATACTCACGGTAAACAAATGATGATATTCTCTTCGATAGCCCATTCTAATAACTCAATCTACAAAATAATTGTGGAATAAGGGTATAATCAGATAATGAGAATGAATGAGAGTATCATTCTGCAGTTTTAACACAATTTGTACAAATATGTATATGAAATTACTATGATTTTAATGATAATGATTGATAATACCTGATATATCCTTTCCTTTTCTTCTTTTTGTTTGATCTCAGCCATCATTCTACCAAGCTAAGTAAGTTAAGTGTAGCATAGCCGTATCAAGGTGGTGGCGCAAGCGGTCGTATATATTTGTAGGTAGTAATAATAGGTTTTCCTCGAAAAACTGACTTCAAAGCTGTGCTACATGTCAAAATATGGTTCAAAAGCCACTATAAAATATATTACACTACTGACAACGACGGAATACTATGAAAGGGTTCAAGTATTGCGAAGATCAAAATTTTACGATTTTGGGAGCTCCCTCCTCCATGAAGACATTTGAGGGTTTTTTACTAACCCCCCTCCCCTCGCCCGCTAGACTTCGAAGAATTCTAACAATTTGCGGATTGGCTTACATGTACTGTATAATATGAACCTCATGAAGTCATGAGCATGAGTATAAAGATCATGCGAGAGCATTCTCAGTCTTTATTCAGCACAACCAAATTCTGTAATCTGCTGTCTGCTTGTTGTTGGTTCTGACATGAGTTAAATTAATAATAGCTTAAATAATTATATCAGTTTTGATCAAACCATAAAATTAGAAATATTTTATCGGTAGCGAATTAAACGAAGAATGGAAGAAACAACTAGACGCTTTAGCGCCACATTTTCAACAACTTGAATCAGCAGGTGTCGTCGTTTTCTGCAGTCTTCTTCCCGATATAAAAAAAAAAGACTATTTATGGAGAGGTCGGTCAGGCGTCAATGGAAGTCTTAGACTGTACAAATCACGCATTATTATTTAACCCAACACCACCGCATTAAATCTTTAATTTGGACGTGGCATTCGCATGATTTCAGACAAATAGAACAATATTGGCCAGGAAACCACTATGTAGATATGGTCTCTTTAAATATGGGTAGTGCACTTGCATCATCGTTTGAATACCAAACACTGCTTTCAGTTGTCGGAGACACACCTATTTCCATGGACTTTAATTACAAAGTTCCTACTCCTCAGTATTTATCTCTTCAACCCAGATGGGCCTGGTTTGCTCTGTCTGCTAAAGACATTATGTCGTATAACAATGCTGAGAGTTTAAATTCTACTTTCCATAGCAGCGTTGTTATTAACAAAGGGGATAGGCAGTTTTTCAAACATGGGATGTATAGTTGATTTGAAGGACCAATCCAATAAATCAATGCTATTAATTATGTAGTGATATTTTACCTTGACAATGGAGGTACCATTCAGTTTTAACAGGGCAAATTTAAGAATACCTACCATACTTTTCAAGTTTATATTACGACATGCCACACATTATTAATTTATAGTCTAATTTTAGGGCCCAGTACCTGCACTCTAACCAACCCTAACATGATATTATGTTGTATTTAACGTCAGATCATGTTAGGTACCATGTTTATTACAACCTTCATTAAATCATGCTAATACAACATGCTTCCTTCGTGAAGATTAACTAACACGAAGTTCTGTTGATGTTCTAACATAAAATCATGTTAATATTGCAAGTAGAAGCAAAAAATAAACATCTGATGACCGGACCAGAACATAGGATAGTAGTGTTGTGTGCGCAGCACAGCTGACTGCGCTATTGATGCCTCTTTGATATTCATTCACTTCTATGTCTATATCACTAGAAGTCTACTCTGGTGTGTTGTACATGCAGCGGTAATGCTAAGTAAATAGCAATAAACACGTGTTGGTTGATAATGATTTCATGTTGATCTATTATATTCTATACCCAAGTATGAACTCACCAACAACGTACCATGGTGAATTATCATTAGATCGTGTTGTCACCTCAATAAGCAACTATCATTCTGGACGATGTCAACAAAAAAGCATCTGAACATGTAGAAAACATGATATCATAATGCTATTATCATTTAGCTGCCAACGTTTACCTTACTTAACATGCAGTCGTTAGAGTGTGTGCTTGCGTTTATTACTATCCTATTAAAAAATTCATAATTTGTCCCACTAACCCGTAGTTTGTACAGGAACTTGTAGCTGAAGGTATATTAAAATATGTCGCCTAGGGCCTCGCAAAACGTAAAGCCGGTGCTTGGTGAAAGAGGTCCCAACCTTGTTGAGTAGTTAGGTTAGCTACACTGTAAGTTAAATGTGTAAATAACAACATGATACAATTTGTTCATGTCCTACTCAACAATGATCAGTATGACAAAATGAAATGTTTTGCAATTTTTTAGACAAATTGACTGAAAACTCATCCTTGACCCCAACCTAAATATATTGACCTCTAGACATCCAACTGCAGTCATATATTAATTTATAGAGTAATATTTTTAGCCAATACAAGTTATTGTGTATAAGTAATAGGGTTTATACAATGTTACTCATGTTGTCATGTAATTTGCTTTTGTATCTTTACCTCTTTGAAACCGGCTGCCTGTTTATCCATTCCAAATACCTGTATCAGATTTATTGCAATATAAAAATAAGCTTTTAGTCTCCCAATCAATATGGACAGTGAGATACTTTCACCGACATCAAGAATGAGGTACACTTCATTATTGATGTCAGTTTATTTATTAGGTATAAAAGTATTCAGCAAATAAGGTGTTTTGTTCTTCCTAAAATTGATAGTAATTTACATGTACATTTACAAAATTAATTCGTTGTAATTTAAAACAAAGTTTGCTAAGACAAAATATATAATCTTGAATTTAGCTTGATTATTTGTGAAAACACACATCACCTATCATGTACAGAATAATAAAAATTATATAAATTCCTGTATATATATCCCAACAGCGCATTTAATTTAGATATCTCTACGGTTTTTATTCAAGCAGGTCAGTTGATGTGCATTGTTCTACCCACTGGCTCAAAGAGGGAACGTAATGTAAAATAGCAACAAATACCAACGCAAAGCTCAGCTCTGTTCATTTCTTGGGGTCGGGTTACAACTCTTCATTTATAAATTAAATTTGCCGTACAATTAAAGAGCACAAATAAGTGATTACATAACTCTCTTAGTCTAATGCACAGCTACTAAATGAATATAAAGCATTAATCAATTACTTACAAACGGTTACAATATAGTATGTTATGAATATCATTCTTTATAATTAATAATTAAAATCATATTTATTTTCAGGGCATGTATGATGGCATAATACCACTGTGATATAATGCTATGAACTGTCACAAACTATGGTAGTTCAAAAGCTTCTCTGTCGGGAAACTTTTTTTCTTTATTATGTGGTTGAGGTATAAGACCACATTATGTGAATGTTTTGTCTCTCTGTCTATCTGTCACAGACGTATAGAAATCTTGGCGTTTTGTGAAATATAATTCTAGAACGCATGAACAAAATTGGTTCAAGCTTTACATATTATGCTATGTGGGTTGTAGCGAAGATGTGATACAAAAATAAGGTCACTATGGCGTTTACATATAGGGAGGGCAATTGCCCCATCATATACAATATGAATACAACTTGGGTTACTCTACCTCAGTCACATTTTTATATCGTTATAGTGTTATCGTTATGTATATGAATTGCTAACTGCATGTTACCCTTTTCTGTAAATTTTCTAGCTCCATCCTCTGTAAATAAATAAATTACTTAACTACTTGATTTTGCTCTAAAGATTACCCCAAACAATGGTAAAGATACATTCTCACGGGGCATACATATCAATACCAATACCCATCTCACAATTTGCTTCTCCAAGCGACGGAGACAAAAATTTTAGCCTTCAAAATATCGAAATTGTATCAAACTATCGGGAGAGCAGCAACGCCCACTGTGGAGAGCAGGGTTAGGTACTCATGCATTGCTACCATTCTACTACAACTCGTATTCAAATATTTAATATCATACCGCTATATTGCAATTGGAAAAAGGATTGTTTCTTCCTCTTTTTTCCTTTATTAGACTGTAATAAACCATTGAAAAGTTTAAACCAGTGTACACAAGAAAACTATGTTCTGGCCATTGTCCTCAAATATAGGCCAGTGTGACCTCATTTTTCAATTTGACCTTTATTGAAATATCCAGAAAACAAATAATAAATTTCAACCAATTTGGTTTAATCGTTCTTAAGTTATCGTCCACTCAAAGTCGTGCGCAGGACACCAATATATAGTCACAGCTGTGACGAACAGACAGACAGACAGACTGACAGACAGACAGACAAACAAAACATTCAAATAATGTGGTCTCGTACCTCGTACAACGACATAGTAAAGCGGAAGAAAGCTCTCAATTTCTCAATCCGGTGTATTATCTATCACCATTCTCTGGACTCTTAAATATATCATTTTGACAGGAAATGTATTTGTATAGTATCCTTAGACTTCTGTTCAATTATATAAATAACCACTAACGTGATTTTGTCACGTCCATGGCCTTGGTCCTATTCTCATCTTTAAGCTCAAATGAAAGCAAATCCTCCAATACCACGAAAGATCGTCAAAAGTGAATAATTTAATTACTAGCTGTTATTCCCCCAATTGTCAATATAAAATACTTGTTTTGAAAAGACTGGCGACCACCAGAAATATTTGTTTTCCACTGCACGTGTTACGAAGTGGAATAAAATGAACAGACAGAAAGTAGGTCTCCTCATAGAAGGATTGATTTTTTGTGTTTTAATAGCTGGAATAATTGTAAGTTTTTCACATTGCGTATATGTACTAGTGTACAAGTAAAAATTCGGAAGTTTTATTTTTGTAGCTAAATTCTTGCTCTTTCATAATGTGTTTTTAGTTTTTCTCAAAATTGAAAACTGTAGAAGTTCATAGACATTTTGTAAAAAGCCGCATAGTTCTACAATTATCAATTATTTCGAATAGCTAAAAAAACTTTATGAAAGTGCAAGAATCTATCTGCAAAAGTAATGCCGCCAGCATTTTTATTTTATTTTCCATTCCGGAGAAATGATTTAGTTTGTAAAAAAAGTTAAATAGGAAGCAGAGCATCCTTAAGGGACTCGTATACGATTTCTTGTAATCTGCTACAACCGATTGAACATTTCCAGCAGCATCCAACAGCATTCTACGAGCATGCTCTTACTCGCGCGCAGCGCGATCTAAGATTCAATAGTATATTATAAGCTAGTCATACTCATTCCGGTTCATTCAATTAGTACAGTACAGGCGCATTCGGCATACATTGACTTGACGCCCTTTTGTGTATAATTGTTGCAATTCTCTTCAAACACTGTCACACATACAAGAAGCAGTTTGTGCCTGGTGCTTTCTTCTTCATTATTATCAAAAACTGCCCCCCTCCCTGACATTTTTCAAAATCGCCCTTCAAAACTTCCTCGCTTGCCCTGCCCTGAAGCGCCGCTACAATTTTTTTACATTTTCTGTATGACTGCACCAGCCAGATAGACAAACAAAATATCCACAGAATGTGATCTCGTACGTACACTCTCTACAAAGTAAAGCGGACGACAATTCTCAATTTCTCAATCCGGTGTATTATCACCATTCTCTGGACTCATACATATCTCATTTTGAAGGGAAATGTATTTGTATATCCTTTGTCTTCTGCTTAGTTATAAAAAATAACTACTAACGTGATTTTGTCATGTCCACTGTCTTATTCTCATCCCAAAGCTAAAACTAAAGTAAATACTCAATTAGGTACCACGAAAGATTGTCAAAAGTGAATAATTTAGACATTGTTATTCCCCAATTGTCAATATAAAAACGTAATTTCAAAACATTGACTATAAGTAAAATTCGTTTTCCACTGAACGTTTTACAAAGTGGAATAAAATGGAAAGACGAAAAGTAGCTCTCCTAGCAGGAACAATTGTTTTGTGTTTCATAGCTGGAATAATTGTAAGTTTTTCACATTGCCTATATATATTTACAAGTAAAATATCCAATAATAGCCCTAGGATTCAAAAATGCAATATTTTATTATTATTAATTATTATTTAGTCATTCAATTTTTTGAAATCGTTATTTGTCAGATGATGCTCATAGGACAAAACGAAAATAAGGAACTAGTCAACTCCAAACATATGAAATCGAATCAGGTTAAACATTTGTTTGTTATAAAAATCTGCTGAGTAAAAATAACATCCATTATGGGTTGGAGATCAGAGTTGTTTGTCTGCGTTGCATTTTTATTTTTAAATCAAGAAGCGGGAAGCTGTAGAAC
>JAQFYB010003907.1:0-17867 GCA_034694085.1 Pogonognathellus longicornis | reverse complement strand
AGTCACGTGGCCAAAAATCCAAAACTTTAATGCTAAATTTATTTATTGCTAAAAAACTATTCCATATTTCAAAAAAACATCAAGAACAAAAACTATTTTATTGACTTCAGGGATTTTACTGTAAAATTTGAATTTTTTTCGACACCCCTCTAACATAGTCATCCCCTGGTAGGGGGTGGCACCCAAGTTTACTCCACTCAAAATTGCAACTGAAAATTAGTTTTTTTATTTCTTATTACGATTTTATACTTTTCCAGTGGAGTAAACTTGGGTGCCAGGTCGTAATTTGACTTTTTAAAAAAACTTTTTCTCAAGCCTGCCTTGAACAGGCACCATTATTGCATTTCAAATGTAGCGCGAGGGTGATATATATACAGACAGGTAGATAACTTTGATAACAAGTGTCAAGTATTTATTTTCATTCCACCATAACATGTGATCCACAATACTCCGAATACTACTCCATCTATGCACACAATCGACAATTTTGTCGGTGAGGTTGTACGTCCCAACTATTTCCTTTTCTAGTAAATGACGACAAGTCATTGGTTTTCCCATTATGATTCCTGCGTCAATGAGCTCAGAGAAAATTTGAAGCGGTTCCACTTCAAATGGAACTGTGGCGTCTCTCGTTGACAAAAGATACAGTCAGTTGTAAATTATGCAAACGCAAACTTTTGTGTAATGTTGAATTATGATGGTGGTAGTGGTCAGCTAGCTATTGCAGTACATATTGCAAAAGCTTAAACAGGTTTATATTTGATTACAAAAAGTTTTTTACAGGATTAGAATGTACTCGTAGGTCGTAGATTGTAGATGTTCAAGAGTTTATTAAAATTCGTATCACGCAAAAGGTTTTTTAAAGCTTAACTATTATACTCGTATAACACATAATATATGCATCAAAATCATTCCAATCATTTCTCAATTCTTCGATTTACACATTACACACGCATATCGTTTATTCTTCTATAGTGTACATAAATATGTCAAAGTATATCATTGGATAAACCTATCATAATCAATACTTGTTATTCCTTCCTTTAAATTACATGATACAATACATATTAAACGATTTCATGGTACACTTATCTGTCAATATTGATATTTACTAAGTTCTACAAGCAAAACGTTTTGCTCATTTTTTCCTAGCAATATTTTACAGACAAATCTCTTTAATTATTTAGGCAAATCTTATACTAAAGTATTACATATAAAGGGAATTACATATACAGTATATTCGTCTTCTACGAAACGTGTGAAATTCCCCGTACATTTTTCGTCACGTTTTTTGTTTGCCTAAATAAGTTGTGATTCTCCATTGACTTCATTTCTTGTAAAACAAAACAACACAACCTCCTTGTTTATCCCTTTTAACTACAAGACCCGTTTATTAATTCACAATTTTTCATTGGGTATGTGGTCTACCTTCTGATTATCTTTGCATTTGAAAAAGCTTTACACAAACAGCAATGGTAGCAGGCAGGCGGTGAATAAATGAAACAATAAAATATTTTTTAATTTCTTCTGGATATACATTTTCGCATACATTTGCAAAATAGTTTATCAAATTGCATTTAATATTTATACTCTAATTTTTCTTATTTCCTGTAAGATAATTTTTCAACTGCATTTATTTGTTACAATATTACAATAAACTCATTTATTTTTCCGTTGCCGCCCCCAAGACCCGCCGAGTTATGTTCATGTATGGGTTGTTTAACTTTGGTTTTATAATGGGGGTTAAGTAATTGACCATTAAAAATGCGTCACAACTCATAATTCTATTTGGTTCATGAACTCGCCAGGTCAAAGCAACATTGATTTTGATTTAAGCATTGTGGACAACCATTTTTGACGAAACGTTATTCCTACCGAATTCTATTACCAAAATAGACAACCAATAATACGAAAATGATTGCAAAAACCTCATCGTTCGATTGATATTAGTTGCAACTAATAGTTTGGTCTGGTTTGCAAAATATAGATTTTCAAAAACTTGTGAAACTAAGGAAATGCCCTGTACATTATTTGCTGATTGTACAATTCATATGTTACCCTTAAAAACGAAGATACTGTATTAAAATATTGTTATGTGTTGATTCTTTTTCTCAATATTACGCCATAAAATACATCAATTTTCGTAACACCCCAAAATGTTAATTCAAGTATCAACTCTGCTAGCCTATTGCTGATAAAATTGCTTAAGTACTCGACTATAAAGCAAAATAGGCAAATAGAAGATAGAATACTATAAATGATAAATATTGAAAGCAAATTATCATCAATGCCAATGCCTTTTGCTACATCCGCAGCAGGCAATGCCATATTTCTATAGTCGCTTTGAACAAGATCTCGCGTCTTAGTTATCGACTTCCATATTTCAACAATTCCCGATTGTTGCAAATATTTCAATTTGACAATAAAGACGGGATTAATTTTGAATCCCATATTCCATCCGACATTTATTCGCCACACTTTTTCTTTGCTTTTAACAATACCAGACTTTCCACTATGCATTGCTTTCAGACGCAAATGCAATGTATTTATATTCTCAGACCAGTCTCCAAAAGCTGTTTTGTTACATGTCACAATACCTTGGAAAATCTCCTCAGGAAGAACTACCAAATCTTTGGACTTCATTACACTTGGTGGAAATGTTATTTGTGACAATATATTTGCAATACTCCGAAACAACTTACCTCTCTGAGTACGCGTTTTGTTCTGACCTTGAACTTGTAAAAAATTGTGAAGGCCGCCTTCACTAATTAAATAATAAAATTCTGTCATTTGAAAATGTTTTCTTTTCCTCAATCGTCTTTGTGAAAAATAATTGAGGTAATTAAAAGCAGGACAATAGAGACTGTAGTTATATTCCACCAAATGGCTAAAATGTGTTATTGTTTTCGTTTTTCGTGGTGCTGACAATTCTGTGATATTTGATCCTTTGTACGCGTTTGATAAAACAATTCCCATCAACATCCACGATCCGCATACAAAGTAAAGACACGCCACTTTTTTGAAATTTAGCGCTGTGTCATTTCCCTGCTCCAAAAGACTCTGAAATGTTGTGCTGAAAGCTTGCACCTCAATTTTCTTGATTTTGTAAACATATTTTATAAATAGTGAAACTCCAAAGCAACTTAGAACAATGGCAATCCATGATGGAAAATCGTAGCATGAAATGTAATACCAAAAAATAATTTGGTCTTGCCCTATTTCTCCATCACAGGTTACGAATTGAAAACTTTCATAATTCAAAACAAAAAAGTGAGAATGCCGACTGTCAAATTCAATATAGGTTTGAGAACTTATCACGCATGGCATTGACCTGTCTATGCAAATTGAACTTGAATTGGTAATAATGGATTGTAGCAGCGCTAAATTCAAATCATATTTACTTAAATGAAATCGCTTGAAGGATAATTCATCAGATTGAAGAAGTTTTTCAATATCGTAAAACAGATTTTTGGACAATCGTTTGTTGAATACATTGAAGCTGTCAGCAGGATATTGGTGCATCAGTTTTTTATAACGATTTATCCATTTTTCATTTAGCTGTTCTCTTGTGTATACCCCATCGAGCATAATTTGTTGTATTGTTTGCTTGTCACAATTGAATTCTTCAACGATCATGTAAATTTGAAAGACCTCAACATATTCCAAAACCAAAAGGAATTCCATTCTGGGAGGATTGTTTTTTTTAATATAAAATTTTATTGCCGTGCAAATCCATTTGCCTAAATCTGCCTTTGTTATATGGTGGTTTTCAATCAGCATCACAAACATCTCGTTGCGATAAATATCCATTCCTCTAAAAAGCAGGGAGGTCTTAAACATACTATCGGATTCCATAAAGTGATTCCAAAACCACCGAGTATTTTCCGGGAGTAATTCTTTCATTTCTTCCAACGAATATTGACTGACATAAGACAAAGGATACAAATATACGTGAAGAATACATTGCCATGCGTATGGTGCCGACATTATGGTACCAGTGATTTGCATTCTTGTCCCATTTTCCAGCTTCCAACTTGTGAGTGCATTGGTAACACGATGGTCTTTATAATATGCAATCGCATATTTCACCAATAAAATTGGCGTTGCAAATTCTTTGAATTCCAGATCATGTTTCTCATGAAAAAGAATATTGATTAAACAATTGTCAAATGGTTGTAAATAGGTATTTAAATTCAAATATTGAGTTTCACTTTGTACTCCTGGAAGGTAATTTAAAATTATCAAAACGACTAAATATTTCCATTGATTCGTCATTTCGGTAAATGATTATCCAATGTACTAATTAAATTTAAAGGAGTATAGTAATACACAGAGTGTAGAAAATGATTTGTATACCCAGTAAGTACATAAAAGGCTTACAAGCGCACTTCAGAATTTTCAAAATTCACAAAATCACAAAACGTCTTCAAATGTGAGTTCTTTACGTATGATTATATACATGGGGTATTCGAAGACATAAGAGTAAAACCATTAAAAATTGGGGGCTGACACAACCAGACCTATAATTTGAAATACTTATTGTGTTATACTTTATTCCACCGGCCGCTATACAAATTATTAAAACTTGCCTAGGATAATGTTTAAACTGTGAGATATAAAAAGAAAACTTGTCTGAATTTCCACATTCTATGAGCTAAAGGCTTGGTGAGAATATTAATCAAAACAAAAACACTTATTCCACTGCATGATGGCGAATAGTAAGGGTTGCAAACTATTTTTCACTAAAAGGCCACCAGATATATTGATCTTACCAGTACTGTGCTAATTTTAGTCACTGTAATGGTGTACTGTTTTTGCACTCTTTTTAAAGCATTCCACTGAATTTTAGACGTGCCAAAAACTAATTTTACTTGATGCAACATAATTTGAAGCATTAAATGCACCACTTGCGTAGGTATGGGATGGACAAGGGGCAATTGCCACTCTCGAAATCTTGTAAAAAGAGATTATTTTTGCCCTGAATGGATAAAACTATAGCAAAAGTTTTCGCGCTAAGGGCGAACTTTATGCGTTGGATGATTGGATGTTCATTTTCGCCCAAATTTGCTCAAATTTTTCGCGTTTTGTGCGAAAATGAGCATTTATATACCACATGTTTTGAGTTCACCCCCCACCCCCCGAAACCAAATTCTGCCTACGTCTATGAAGTGCATTAATATTTGTCAATATAACTTTGAACTATACTAGATATAATTACATCGTGGCCAAAATCAAAATACAATATTTGCTTTAAAAGTGAAATTCATTTGACATTTTAACATTACGTGGATAAAATAAAAATTAAATCCCATAAAAGTGTACAAAATCAAAAAAAAAACTTTAATCTTTTTCAAGTTAATTCAAACTTCCTAAAAAAGAAAAAAAAATGGAATAAATATGGGCAAACTGTTTCTCGCTGCGCGAGAATTTGTTGCATTTTAGTTGATTTTGATTTTGAAAATTAATTTACCTTTAAGCCCCAAACCAAATCACGCGTACCGCTTTGATACCTTTTTGATCTAGCCCCGAAATATGTGACCTCGCTATATACCTGCTGGTGGAGTGAACGGATTTTTGGATTTTCAAATCTGGTAGCATTAATTACAATGTATGCATGCCAACATTTTCATATGCAGGATTGGTTTTGAATAATGTATGAAAAATGCCACGAACAGATATGTACAAATTTTTTAAAACTTCAATCCAGGGGACTTTATACACGTCATACATTGGATTTGGTTGCACGAGCAAACGTTTGTTGGCTAAATAATAATATGTAGATTTTTAGCGCTCAGCAAGTTGAGCAATCCAATATGAAATGCATTAAATTCAGGCTTAACGCAAAAAATGAACAAATTAGACCCAAATATACGCAAATTTAGGTCAAAATCAAAATTGCAACTTATGGAAATTTATGCAATTTTTACGACAAAAATAAGCTATATTTTCAGGATTTAATGAGAAACCTTAGTTCTTCAAGTATCACAGATCGCTAAATATTGTTTCTCCATATATATAAACCAGATTTTAACAACATGGTTTACCAAGAAGCTTTTTGTTTGATTTACCCGTATTGAGTGATTACTAAAACCCACCACTTAGATAATCGAATGGTGGTCTACTCTACTTTAAGTACATCTATTTTACTGTCTTTTAAATGATTGTTTTATCGATCCCACATACCTAGGTAGGTAAAATTACACTTAAAATATTTAACATGCAACATCAGGTGTATATTGATGTAAGAAATGTTACAAGTATTGTTATATTTTATTGTAAGTATTGTAATGTTTACTATCATTTAAAAGTTATGTTTCAACTTCTTTGTCATACTCTGCATGGATTACCAATGCTTATCTGCAGAAGAATAGCCATTTCAATCATCTGGGGGGGGCGGGCTAGAATAAATCTTGGTCACAATATTATATTATATTATACCATTGAACAAAGACCCAAAATTCAAGATACACGATGCATCAAATTAACGCGTGTGGTGTTAAAATTGAGCAATTTGTAGCCGAATTCATTTAATTCGCGCCTAGCGGAAGAACGGTTTAGGATTTTAGTGCACTATTGGGGCAAAAACCCTCGGAGAGAAATTCTGTCTAATATAGATTACAAAAAACTGAGAGGCAGGATTCAGCCCCTCTCCCCAAATACGCCACTGCTTGAATGTCCGACAACCATACGGTTAAGTGAAAATACAAATAGCAAAATATATTCGTTGAAAAAAATGTAACGCATTTGATAAAGCAACCCTAACACACGATTTTAGAAAAAATAGCCCCATGAAATAGAAAATTATTCAAAGAGGGACGCATGGAATGGCTTGAAAATTCATGGACCTACGAAATCCCCCATACTTTAATATGTGATTGCTACATGCCTCCTGACCTAGTTTGAGGAGGGAAGGAAGACCCGATCACCCCCAGATCACCCAGTTCTATAAGGTCAAAGTTTGCATTTTTGTCCTTTTTTTAGATATATACGGCTGTAAAATAGACAATGTAGGTCAAAACAGGTACAAGTAAGGTATCAATCAACTCCAAATGACAAGACGAACAGTTTAACAATGCTAAATCTACACTACCCCCCATTTGGAGAACCAATCTTAATTTACCTCCTGGGGTAAAAATTGCAAAAAAGTTAACTTGAAATGGGTTATTAGTATGTTTGACTATGGAAAACGACTATTACAATTAAAATACATCATTTGGGGGTCAAAAGTGGCGTATTATGTGAATTCCCCAAATAAGTAGATAATGTCAATTGGAGGATTCACATAACAAACCTAATATTTTCATAATATTCATTCAATATATCACATATTCAAGTATGGGGGATTTCGTAGGTCCATGAAATTTCAAGCCATTCCGTTCGTCCCTCTTACAAAGATGGCGAGTTTTAGAAAATCGAGAATATGCATGACTTACAGTGTGAGTAGGAAGAAATCAACCAAACACGACTTCTTTTTGTCTATTTATTATTTTCTTCTTACGCGATTCAATCATTGCTGGAATAAGTCATTTACACACAATTTAACGAGTCTGTGCGGTTTGAGTTTCCAGGTGCTTTTGAATTATTGTAAATTGGTAGTACATATTAATATAATTTGTAAATGGAACATCAAGTAATTTGAACCTGCACGATTCACAAAAAAAAATATTACCTAATCGTCTTGTATTTAAATTACTTTGGAAATCCCAATATAATATAACCAAAAGAATACTTTTAGCATTTAGTCGAATTTTTTTAATTTGATGGCTTTGGTATGACTGTTTGATGAACAGTTTGGTAGTGACGTCCTAAAGTCTGAGTGGAGACAAACTTTCTTTCACACATGTCACACGCTAATTCCCTTTTTAAATGAGTTTTTGTGTGCGTTTGTAAACCACTTCTTGAGCCACAGCTGGCACCACAAATGGAACATTTGTAAAGTTTATGACTCGTGTGTTTTACAATGAAATGTTGAGCAGTGTGGAATTTAGATTTGAAATAGAGCAAACAACTGCTACATTGGAAACGCTTATAAAATGAATGGATATTTTCTAAGTGCCGTCTAAGTCCTTTTTCATACACCGTTTTTCCACATTTACGACATGTGTACATTTTGTTATCAATTTCTAAAAAAATTACAAAACAAAAATGTAAGTTCCTTTCAACGTGTAATGAACTGATTAATAACAATTAAAATAATAAATAATTTTTTACATACTTTCGCAGTGTTTGTAAATCTCAGACATTGGAGCTTCTGGATGAAAGATGATGTCACCTTCTTTAATGAAAGTATAAATATGTGCTTGACGTTTTCCCGCTTCCTTTTCCTCGTCGTCCATCAAAGTCTCTTTCGTATGTTGCTCTGGTTGGGTTGACTCATTCCAACATTCGTCAATATTTCGCACTTGTTCATCTTCAATTTCTATTTTTTCATAATATGGTACGGACGAGTCATCATTTTCGTCCATGAAATTATTGTTCCCCATTCCATGTAATGTAATATGGCTGTGTTCTTCAATTTTTATCACATTGGAGTTTACTTCATTAAAATTAATGTCCACAGTCTCTTCTGCCTCGCGTTTCACGTTTACAGGTACAACATTGGCAGATAAATGTTTTTCTATGTCAATTTTGTCTACTTCGATCGGATTTGTACTAATTTTCAAAGCATTTTCCCAGCTAGTTTCGACAGTCATCAAACAGGAAGAATTATTGGTTGCACCTGTAGAAGAATCGGAAGAAGTTGAAGTGTGGGCAATTAATTGAGGTGTATTTGTATCTCCAGAAATCAACATCCCTTTAGACCGTTTCCTGCCACCTTCGTGAGATTTAAAAATGTGGTTTCTGCATAGCGGGACGTTGTAAAATCTTTTCCCACACAGTGTGCACTCGCATGCCCTGATTCCAATATGTTTGTTTTCAACGTGTCTAACAATTTCCAATCTATTGGTTAATAGAATTCCGCAGTAATTGCATGTGAATCCTAATGTTGCAGCTGTAATTCAAAAACAAAAGGTTTTATTAATGTAATCGAATTGAATGTTTTATTTCATCTTAAGATTATAACGAACAAACAAATGTGTACTACAAATATAATTGAGAACATAAGGGCCCAGAGGCAACGGGACCCCACTATAAACAAAATACATGCAACACTGTTATACAAGGCCGTATCCAGGATTTGGCTTCGAGGGGGGCACCAAGGTGAAAATGTTATTATGAATGGCAATTTTCACACGAAGAGCGAAAATTTTTAGCTAATTTGCAAAATCAGCCTAAAAAGCCTCAAATTCGCGCGTAGCGCGAAAAATTTCGCGATTTAGGGCACTTTCGTCCCCAAAATAACCTATTTTTTGAGATTTCGGGGGGGCACGTGCCCAGGTGCCCTGCCGCTAGATGCAGCCTTGTGTGTATATGACAACCGTTTCCTCTAATAAGGTGAGGTCATAAAGTTTCATGAATAAAAGATCAGCAATAATTTTAAATAATGTTACATAATAACAAATTATTCAAACAAAGCATACAACATTTTATTCTTCACTTGGATGAAATTTTAATCAAGCAAATATTGATGGGGTTTGAAGGTTTTGTTGATACTTATTTAATAATTCTACTCGTATAACCTCACCTTATTAGAATAAACCGTAATAACCACATTGGAATGCCCATTGAAAAATATTATTTTTTAATGCCTTTTTTGCAAATTTATTGCATTTTTTAATTTTCAACTCAAACTTACTTGTAAAGTATGACTCTACATCTTCTGAAGTATTATTTTGTTCACTTTCAATGAGTTTGATCCACGTCATGTCAAATGGCACCCTAGGTGTTTTAGGCTTTTTATGTTTAGCCAAAAATGCTGTATCGTAGTTGAAAATTATATTCCTTCTTATTATTTCGTCGTGATGGACTCTTGTGATGTGATAAACGATTTGGGACCTTGACAGTTGCCTAAATCCACAAAACTCACATTGATATCGAGACATGCCATAGTGAACGATTTTCACGTGTCTCGCAATGCTTCCTCGGTTTTTATGAACCAAAGTCAAACATAACATACATTGGTATCCCTGTTTATTCGGCAATCCTGAAAAAACAATCATTCCCAATCTCATTACTAATACAATAATCATTTCTAATAAAAGTGTACTTGTAATGGTAAGTGGTAATTAAGGAAATTGTTGAATATTTGTGTTAATTTTTTATAAAAGGGACATTGTGTGATATTAATGATTTTTGCGTAAGGAGCGTTTGAGGAAGTAAGGAGGAAGTTTGAGCTCTCTTAAATTTTCTGTGTAAATTAAAAACGACGAACTTTAAAAATACTTCTCGTCGTCAAAACTTTTGGCTTTTATTTTTAAAAAATCTGAAGCTTTCTGCTCTTGCTTATAATGAAAAAAAGATAATTCAGAAAAATATCACACACGGTCTCTTTTCTAAAAAATTAACACATTTATTGAAATTCGTTAAATTACTTTGTATGTCACTGAGTTTGATACGCGGCGCGGAGCTTTTTCCAAGATCGATAATGCCATCAGGTGTTGTAAGTTCTAGCTTAGCTAATGGCGCAGCAATACTTTCATCTTTCTTCCTTTCCAATTTGTGTCCACTGATAATGTGGTAGGCGCAATCGGATTTCAGAAAAAATTGCAGTCCGCAATATTTGCATTCCCAAAATTTTACATCTTTGTGGTATCTATTTACATGAATGTCAGCCCCATACTTACTAGCAAATAATTTGGAACATTTTCGGCAGCTGTATTTGTCAGTTACAACATCATCTAAATCACAGAATAAATATTAATAATCATTTTGAATAATAATCATTGTGAATCTTGGTACAAAGTTTGTATAATATATCACCCCAATTACATTCTAAATGCAACTCGGTTTCTTCAGATGTCAAAGCACATCTTCTCTGAGTTGCAGTCAGTCCAGGCTTCAGATTGATGCATTCACCATCTTTGAGCAGGATGTACATTGAGTTTTTCTGAAAAGTCTTCCCAAACTTCTTTTTTCGGCTTTACAAAATTCAATTATTAGAAATTAGAGATTACAAATTGTAAATGCATGCATGATTAAACTAGAAAAATCTGTTTAAGATTGGCTCAATTGACTGTACAGGAGCTGACGCACAAATGAATTCACAAAACTCTATTTCGATAATTTTTTAAAATCGCCATAATAGTTCAATACAATAAAAAAAATGTAAAAAAATCTATAGATGGTGAAGTTTTTGAAATGTAAAAAAATCTGCAGGTGGTAAATTTTTTGAAATGTAGAAAATGGTTTGTAAATTTTAAACTATCAGAGAAAGAAATGTATAGAATAAAATATGTGTGTATATTTTAGTATAGAATAAATTATGTTGTTAGTATATGCATAGTTAAATTGGTTTTCTATTACAAAAACGCTTTTGGCCAGCTGTTAGAGAGGGAAGAATTTTAATCAATAATTAATTGAATCATGAAGATAAGGCTAAAAACATATTCAAGTTCAACAATGTTTGAAAGCATTTTCTATATTTCTAACATAGTTTGTGCGCTAGAGCCCAGCCAAGAGGTAACATTACCCAATGAGCGGATTTATGTAGTGAAGGGGAAATCGGGTTTGGACCTCGACATATACATGACGTACAGTTATTTTTTTAAAAAAACATTATTTCTCTTACGCCTGATTTAGCTTCCATGAAATGCTGAATTGTTGTGGTTGTACTTGAGGTAGACACAAATCAGGATTAAATTCTATGGATACAATTAAAATAAGCACAAAACATTAATTAGACTTATTTACGATAGATTCAAATGATAGGGAGGAATAACCAAAGTAGATTAACTAGAGTATAAATACGAGAAGGTAATAAAATTAACCTTGTATCAGTGCGCTTTTGAAATAATTGATTTTATCAGCAGTTTCTTGCTCATAATACTCCAAGTCGTTGCGTATTTTCTTGCAGAAGTTAAGCTTTTGTTGTTCGTTGGACATTGACATTAGAATTTTTGTCTTTATTTGAAAAATAAGTTTTTCAGCCCTTTCGACCAATTTTTTTCGCTTGAGATACAAATCGCTCAATTTAATCACACTATTATAACAGGGTTCACAAAACAAAGGTGGATCTTTTTCAAGTGAAAGGGCTGAATTCCAGTTGAAATAGGGATGAGAGTAATTAATATTAAGTATATCACAATAAGTATGAAATATATCAGTCTTCATGTTCCGCTGGTCACCATTTCCAACATTTTTGTTACAGTTTATGCAATTTTTAAACTTGCACCGATCCCGAGTTTCCTTCATTTTTCTAATTTTTCTATGGTTTTCGAGAATGTGTCGACCACAATGGGTTTTGTCGAAGTATCCTTTGTGACAATACTGACACTTGTATCTCTTAACATTTTTATGGAGGGAGACTGCATGTTTACGAGCGTATGACTTTCGCTTTAAAACTTGGGAACACATTTGACATTCATAATTTCCATTGACACCTATATCACAGAAAATTGCAGGGTAAGTATTAGAAATTATTTTGAAGGTTTTAAATATTAAATACAATGGAAAAACCAGTGAAATTTAAACTACGTTTCCATACAAGGGTTACAATAATGTAAGCAGTTTTTTTTCAAAAAGTATAGGTAAGTCTTTTTAAATATACCTGTAAATTTCCAAAAGAGAAGTCAGAACGGAATGAGTCATTGCTGATCTTATAGGTTGTGTTAGTGTTAAACTAAGTTTCAGGAAAATACAAATTCGTTTAATAGTGTACTTCTTAAGGGAAATAGGGGCAATTTTATATTTTTTGCGGTGCGCAATACATAACAATTTGCAACAAAATTGACGGGACAAGTTTTATAAAATGCACAGATGTGTGTGCTACACCTACAAAATAGTTCTTTTATAAATGTTTGAAATGAAAATGCATTTTTACCAAGAAAAATTGAATATTTCGAAAACTAATTTCGCCCAGTGAAAGAGCATGTACAATAAATAGCAGTGACTTGTTCAATTCTGTGTTTTTTGGAAAACAGGAATATTAAAAAAACACTCATAAACTTCATTACTTTACTTACGTATGAAATATGCGGTCATTTCATCTTCAGTCAATGTCAATGATTTTTTAGGAATTCCTTTAATATGGATGATTTCATTGTCTTCCCATTCATGACTTTTCGAAATTTCTGACTGTTTTGCTCTCTTACCCCAATAAATCCTGTAAACGAAAATAAAGATTTTGTGGAATAAAATTAACTAATAAATAAACCATTTTTTGTCAAAATAAAAATAATACATTCATTTAGCAAAAACATTTTTACCACTCACTTAAATGTTTTATTCCTGAAATCGATGACTTCGCTGGTTAAAGGCACGGATATCTTTTCAGTTTTGCAGACATTGACGTCTGGATTAAATTCTAAAATTAATACATATAAATTATATAAATTGTTATGTAAATTATATTGAATATAAATTAACAATAAACGTTTACTAACTTTTACTTACCAATTACAGCCAAACTTCTGAAACACTGTATTTTGTCAGATATGGGCTTAGACTCACAATTTCTCTCTTCATTTTGTGAAATAATTTTACAAATGTTTCTTGTTTGTGAACTTACTATTGTTATTGATTTTAGAATTTTGATTTTGATTTGAAGGAGCAGCAGGTCAATGGTTTTTTTAATTGTAATGGCTTCTAAAAATGAGTCGCTACAACTAGTAACTTTGCGTGTACATGATTCACAAAAATACGAAAACTCTGGCACAGTTGACCAACACTGTGCGGCTCTTAAAGATGATAAAAAATACTTTGGTGCAGTATTTATTAACGCTTCGTAAAAGGTGTTGATAACATTTAAGTCCAAATTTATGCTTGTATTATCAGAACCAAAATTTAAGGCACATATTGTGCATTTGGGGTTTATGGCCATTTTATCTTTCACGTACAGTTAATTCATTTAAACTGCATTGATCCAACAATCCCAATTCAAATAAAAGTTGAAAGCAAAGCAAATAAATCAATGATATTGGAACAAATTCTATTCGTATATGACTGAATAAATGTAAAATAAAACTGAAAGGAAGTGGAGTCAAAAAAATTACTAGTTTATAGTATAGTTATAAAAACAATTATTGAGGATTACATGTTTATTATTTACATTTGAACAAGTTTAAGTTAAAAACTAACTTAATATTTGCGAAAAAATGCTTTTGACTTACTTATTATATCACATATACTTTAAAAGTCGCTCCGGATGAAATCGCGATTTTTAGATCATTGTTAGTTCATCGTAGGAGGCCACCTCAACACCCACGCACGCACATGTGAAACATCGTGCATCATAGTAAAAAGCAAAATCTGCTTTCAATTTCCATACCTGTGAATACGGCTATGTGTCTGACTGAAACCCAGAAAGATAGCCATAAAGAGGAGCAAAGGGCCAAGGGCAAATGTCCCCCGCAATCCCAAGAAGGCCATAATTTTCCCTCAAAAGGGGGAGGGGATTACGAAAGTTGAAGCCTTTTACGCAGAATTTGGTTCACATTTTCTTCATTTTTTCATGACATTTGCAATTATTAATACACAGTATCTGTATCCCATTTTTGGATTTATCCCCGGAATTTGGCCTTCAACAATAAACAACAATCTTATACAACGGAAAATTTACGAAAAATTTGGGAGCATCTTGTGGTCATTTTCATTCAAGTTTCAAACTTGAATAAAAAAAATAAATCGAATATGACGTATTGCAATTTTGTCCCATTTAACCATTTTGCCCAGGCACGTATCCAGAGGAGGTGCATTGGATACGTCCACTATTTACGTACAAACTTTTTTCCAATTTTTGAACTTTTATAGTAAAATAAGAAATTTTTGAACTTTTATGGTAAAATAAGAATTTTTTGAACTTTTCTAGCAAAATAAGAAATTTTTGAACTTTTATAGCAAAATAAGAAATTTTTGAACTTTTATGGTAAAATAAGATACCTTATTTTACCATTGAAAGTTCAAAACTTTGCAAAAAAGGTTGTACGTAATTAGTGAACGTTTCCAGTGCACAACTTCTCTGGATACTTGCCTGATTTTGCCAATTTGAATATTACCATAAATTTATTTATTTCCGAAACTATTTTAATTAAATTTGAATTTGAAATATTATCATGTGTGACATTTTTGTAACATAGAGTAAAGCTATACAGAGTAAGCTAAATATATGTAGTCATCCCATTGTTAATTTCTGTAATGCAAGTACTGTACAAGTAATAAGTAATAAAGGTGTTTTTAATTGGCAATTTGATACAAATCAGTAGTGGTTTAAATTAAATGCAATTTCAATCTAAAGTTTTTAAATTCAGAATGGCGATTTGAATTATTCAATTTATTGTTTGAATTCATTTAAAAAAATCCCTATTCGCATTCAAATGCATTTATAAAACAACTATTATTATTTTTGACTTTTCCATATAATATTGTCGAATACAGACTTAATGTACATACTAGGATTCGTGTGTAATCAAATACATGTGTACTAATATTAAGTGTTAGTAGTATGCACAGGCACATATACCATTAATACTCGTGGATTATTGAGAAAATGTTGTGTATTGCTTTGCTATTTTCTCAGCCACCAATGTTAACGATTCCCCCATTCTGGCATCTGCTGCAGGTGCACGTAGTTCCACGACAGTATCCTGTTCCACAGTTTTGACCTTGGCAACTCGCAACGCAGCATCCCCTGGCAACAAAACCTGGAAGTCCACGGTCGCAACAAATTCCTTCAACCTGTACAACAAAGTTGAACTCATTTAACCTTCATTTAATAGATGGTGATAATGCCCATGAATAAGAAGTATGATAAATTTAATTTTTCATTGCAATTAAAATTTTAATTTCTAATAGCCAAATTGTCAAATTTAATTTAAGATGTAATATTTCCTTACCTGTGTTTCATGCAAAGTGATCGCAAGCAACGTTATCATGATAAGACTGAACATGTTCCAAGCAGTCTTCATTTTCAATTCCAATATTGATTTTATAACTGCCAAAAATGGGATTCCGGAAGAAAATATCAGCCAAAACCAGCCCTTTGATTTGTGCGTTATTTAATGTAACAACTAAATATGAATCTATTTGCTGAGGTTTCTTTACCTTTTATATTCCGCATTGGGGCTCAAGCTTCCGATTGTAAATCAGACCGCAAAGAGATTTTAATTTTTAATCCAAGATAAAATTAATTCTATTCAACCACTGCATAAGTGGAAAATAAAATTCCTGTTTACTGCTGTGAATAACGCATAATCACGAATGACATAATACAGTAAATATTTATCGTAATATTTTTGAATATAAAATGAATGGAAATAATCAATATTAAAATTCACAATCACGTTTCGTAAATATTTGTTGGTGCACACCTGCCGCAAAGAATAATTTAGATGATCAATCTGTATTCCAATTATTCGATTTACATAATACGTAGATGCGTGTGTATGTATAATTGTAGCATATGCATATTACGGTGTTGCGAATAATTGTCATTTGTACACGTCAATAAGTTTCCGGTCTAATCTCATTTATTATAACTCAACATTCAAACCATTATGACACGATTGAGAAGATCATGAACAACAACTCACTTCATGTTACCTCCTACTCACATTTCATAATAACAAAATAATTATATACAGTGAGCGCCACATAAGCCGTCATATAGAGCTTATAACATTAGTAGGTTACGTTCATACACAGGGTAGGTATTGGGAATAACAGCAAAAATGGCTTGTTGTCATCGATACAATTTGGTTTCTAACTTTTAATATGTTACCTATCCTCTGTTAAAAGTCCTATGTGACAGGTTAGGAGGCGCTCACTGTATAACATTTTAATGCAGCTCATAATCCTCCTTAGCAACAAGATTTTTATGAGTTTTCGTTTTAGAAATAACATGGGGTTTTCCATTGAATACATAACCAAATGTATGGTACCCAACAAATAAGATGAGTGAAACTTCTTTAAGGAATGGAAAAAATATAACCAACTGAGTTTTTAAATGAGTTGTTCATAATATTTCTTCACCTTGTAGTGGTTCAAAAGAATCAGTCCAAATATTTTAATACGCATCCACAGCTCTATAAAAACATGAAACAAGGCCCAATAAAGAAAAGTCCGTGAACCAAGTAAACTTATTTTGTACATTATTAATTTGCCTGATATGGAAAATCGAAAAACACAACATACCTTTTTATCAAAAAATTATATTTTTTTGTTGAACCAAGTTAATTTTTTTTTCAATAAGGGCACCTTTTAAATTTCAACATCTATTGAAAAAGCATATTTGCTTGTATTTCTTGCACATGAAATGAATTTCAAATAGGTATAAACAGCAAAATAAGCTAAAAAGAATAATTTTTTTTGCCTTTTTAGATTCCCTTTTCATAATAATTTATTTATTTTAATATTTTCATTAATTTTTTACACTAGGTTATAATATCTGCGTGAATGCCTGTACTCTACATTGTTATTGAGCTTATTGAGTTATTGAGCTTATTGAGTTATTGATTTATTTATCAAGATGAATGATTGTCAACATTGTCATTGAGCCAACATTTGTCCATATTGTCAATACGATTACTCGTCAGTGTTAAAATGTTTCATTACAAAAACTTAACACTTGTATTTGGTGAAATCATGAATAAAATATTAGTTCCAATTATTTAGCTTTGTTGCGGTCAAAATTGAACAAGAAAGATGTAAAGATCAAAATTGATGAAATATTGTAAGCGAATATTATGTAATATTATGCCCGAGTAGCACAATTGCGTTTAACCACCGTGTTCTAAACGTGCGACTGAAACGTTAGCAAAATTACGTTAAACGAT
>JAQFYB010003906.1:0-17869 GCA_034694085.1 Pogonognathellus longicornis | reverse complement strand
ACCTACATTAATTAATGAAATTATGAGTGTTACTAGGTACATTATTTTATATGCACAACTCGTTGTGCTATTACTGGTACTAAAGATCATATAAAATATGTGCTATAAGTATTTATGTATGTTACTATTACTATATTATTTTATTATATTAGTATGTATTTACATAGTAATATTTCCAAGCATGTCGTTTGAGAAATGAGGGCTATGATAGTTTTAGCTAGTGGGAAGCACACATTACTATGCTTCTACATGCTTTTACTATGCAGAATGAATAATTCTAATGATTTAGGAAAGATAGCTGAAATCTTTACTAATTGCATTTGGCTGGGAGCAATATTAAGTGAGTTCCATTTGGAAATTGTGAAGTGATTGTGGTGCATAATGTGTTTGTCGCAAATGCTGTCTTTGCAACTTCTCTGCAAGAGCAGGGAGCATAAAACAAATCAAGATTATATCTCCACAATTGTCGATGAATATTTTGGCATGCTATAACGTGGTATGATATCGTTGACAAAATCGCAGTAAATGTAGACATTAAGTGGAACTGAGCATGTAAGTTGATGTGATTTTATCATAACAGTAATGCATTTACATGACCATAACATAACGGATATACACACTACTAGTGAACATTTGGAGTTGGACACACATCTTAACTTTTAACCCATTTCCAAGTCCATTCTCCTAGATTCTGCAGTGCCTACTAACAACAAGTAAATAGGAGGAATGAGAACATCAGGCACATTTCAAGTCCCTTTACACTCAACTTAGATAGAAGTTTACGATTTCAATAAAATACACAAGTTGATGGCACCAATGCTTTCTAAATCCTCCTTCTCCACTAATACCTACTCGTTATTATACAAATACATACAAACTGAAGGTATTGATGTTGTTTGTATTTGTGCCCCATCCTATTGAATGAGACAGTTCTCAGATATCTTGACAAGGAAACTTGAGTCTCTCAGCAGGTATTTTGTATTGTTAGTAGAGATCTGCCGATAAGAAATAAATAGCACGTTTACATTCGAATGCTATAACAAACACAGACTGTCTTTCTAGAGAGAAATCAAGGCGGACATTTATTATTCTCTTCAATTCAGCATTCAAGACAAAGCTGCAATGGTTTTTATGCATCTGGCTAAACTTATGTCTTTCTGAGCTATCCCCAGCAATAAACATCTGTTCCAATGCATTGACTTTGAATTTCAATGGATGCCTTCCACAAATGTAACGGGAAAATGGTTCAACTACAAAAAGAAAGCAAAACACTCCACATGTACACAAAATGGAATGAAAACAATCTATGTAGTAGGTACTGAATATGTATGCATCAGTTTCACTATGAGTTTTGCTACGCGAATTTGCTATCCCGGTATAAAATAACACATAACAATACACAGAGCGTAACATTATTAGTATTACGATGGCAATTCCGGACTAGGGGAACTTTGCATATTGTATTTTTGTCAAAGCTGCTCTATATAGGTAAGAACAGGCATACTGCACTACTAACTAACATTACCTACATAAAAATACACTTGATGCGTGCTATTTCCAAACTGGAATGATTACTTATTGCTGTTTTGCGTTCTATTCCATTATCGTTTCCCTACACATCTGAATAAAATCTGTGTTAAAGTACGCAATAAACATTTATGCTAAACTTAAATATCATAACGGTGCAACGTATACAAGCATTGTCCCACAATCACTACTCGTGTTGTGCAGCTTAAGAAGATGTTTGAAGTTTGCGAACAAATTGAGTACCCTTTAGAGTTAAGGTAAAGCTTAAGCTAGGAATGAGAATTAGGTAGGTACTGAATTTGAAGCACCAGGTTCAATGCTCCAGTTTTTATGCGTGTATAGACAAACACTAAAGTCTTAAAGTTTAATGTACAATCGAATCAGTTAATGTTAATCGTGGTACAGAAATGGATCAATACATCTCCATCGTTTACACATTTTCAATCTTCCAACATCAAATTGCATTTTTACCTTCCATGCGTTTCTTTTAGACATGACCTGTCATCATTTTTCACCAATACCTACCTATTTATTTCATTGACAAATGTTACACCCACAGTTTTAACTATTGAAGTATTAGTCTTATCTTTATCTTTGGTCAATCAAATGTTAAATCGTCTTTTTTGTTACCCAAACTCCGATTTTATCATTTGCCATTTCAGTTCAATTGCATAATTTGTAAGATTGGTAGAGGTACCTAACTTGCAATGTTCCTATTAGTCCTCAATAGTAATGTTACTCTCCATAAGATACTTAACTACATTCTCGGAATCCATTTCATAATTTCCAGTTCGAGCTGAGCGTAAGGCATTACATAGTTGGATTATAATGGTTGTCAATGGTTGTTTGTCATGCAGATCAATCCACAGATTAATACAAATTGTCATTACCTATGTCTTAATGTGCAATTGGTTATGAGAACATGAATAAGATACTCTCCTCAATTCAGTGAGTGCTTTTGTTGCCAATTTAAAACCACCGCAATTTGCCAAAGAGCTCTTTATCTAATTACAATGAACCTGTACTATTTCTAGGATTTTTTACTACTTATTGTTAGCTTCCTATATAATGCAAACAATCAACGTAATTGTAACTTTAGCATACTACTACTTTAGCACACATTACTTTAACTATAAACCAATTTAATAAGCTTTTAAAAGCTTATTAAATTGATTTATTAGTCTAACTAAGTTAAGCCGTCTCTAGGATTTCATTCCGGAAAGGGAACCTACCTGGAACAGAATTACAATTTAAATTGGAATATTACCATTGCCCCAAAATACGTTCCAATGATCTTGCAAACAATACGTATTAAGTATCTGTTCAATGTAGTATGTATTCATTCAAACATTATATTGTAATAGTTTGAAGAATAAAGTTCTACTTGTAATTGTATATAGATATTTGTCTACCATTTCGTGAAAGACCAAGAAATTCAGTCTGGAACTTCCTCATCTAAATTATTAGCAAACGTACATAAAGGTTTTCTTATTATTTGAGTGGATACCTACATTACGAGCACCTAACTACGAAACTAGTTGTAAAAATGTACTAACGATTCCAATGACTATTTTCACCTTCATTTGGAATCTACATAGAAAAGGATTGACTAATAAATATTGTAAAACGTCACTACCTACTAGTACCTACCTATTTTCTCCGCAGTACACAAGTGTACTGCGGAGAAAGACCTAAAATGGAATATACTTATATTTGTATTGTAGCTTGTGTACAACTTTCTATAGTTTTGTAAAAGTTATTCAGACTGTGTGCATCTCTCCATGTCTCGCCAGTTTGTCAGTCCCTTCCAAACATAGGAGAGTCAAACAAGCAAACCAATAAGTAAACAAACTACGTAGTAGCCAATACAAAAATACCGACAAATGTACAGAAAGAGGCACTACACGCACATAGAATTACATCTGCACTTGTGTGTGACTGTGAGACTGTGAGACTCGTGTCATTTATATCGTCGTAATTTGCAATCACAGCAACCCTACTGATGGTTTACATTATTTATTAACTCGTTTTCACTCTGCTGGCAACAACAACACAAATGAGACACATCGCATTAAAATCTAACATGCAGAGATTGTATCTTTTTTGAGTGAATTGAAGCACTCAAGTAAAACTGCCTGTAGTAGTTCTAGTGGTCCATGTTGTGGAAGTGGAAGTGAACATCCACAATTCCCTTGCCAATTTAAGCAACTACTACAAAACTATGCACTGTCCTCCGGAGCATATAAATAAATGGGTATCTGCCTACCTACTACATACTAGTACCTCTAGTACCTACGTAGAATGTGTAAAGTGGTAGCTGCATTAGAGTATACGCAGTAGGAAATAAGGAAGAGCCCAGCGTCATTGTCACTGCCGCCATTTAGGATTTCACTTTCTCTCTCGTTTGCAAAGTCAATGTAGCAGTAGTAATGAGTGACGCAAAGAGAGCGGGTGTTTGTTGGACGACCCTGACTCTGGAGTTCTGGGCTGGTGTTATATTTTAGCGGGGATGGAAAAGGAACTACGTGAATTGTAGGTATGTGTCTGCAGTATAAGAGTGCAGTAAAGGGAATTAAGGTTTGCGTTAGAGTAATGTATATTTTTTCAGAATGTTGTGGACATGGAGAGAACAAGACAAAACAAGGCACTTAGCAACAACCAGACAGAGCCGATGGTTTCTTCTAGGTGATGAATAGGTTGGAGAGGTCATTTCATACTTGTATTTTGTGTCGGGACTAAAAGCAAGTCCCGTCGAGACATGGCATGGGAAGAAGAAGTAAGAATGTAGAGAAAGGCTACCCCTGCCGTGCTCTAAATGCTTGACTTTCTCATTATTTTCTTGGAGAAAATCTTTCCTCTTCTGTATGTTTTCCTTTCTTCGCTGTCTTCAGTCTTTGAGTTATATGGAGCATGCAATTCTGTGCAATGTGATACATTCGGGCGTGAAATCGTCCCTTTTGTAAAAACACAAGCGTGTACTTGAGCAGAGCGGAGTCAAGCAGAGAGTGAGAGACACACAAAGTCTACACAGCTAAGAATACTTAAAGCCAGTCAATATAAATAGAATACTTGACTAGCTACTTGTATTCAACGTAACATTCTCCCAGTTCAACCCGCCATGCCATTGTAAACCATAAATAAAAATACTATGAGTTGAGTGTAAAAGCGGGTCGTCTAGTGTGTAGTCCTCCTCAACTCAAAGCCATCATGTCCTTCAGAGCTTCAGCGTCTCCAGAAGAAGAACTTTGCATTGCGTACTTCAAAACTTCAGCAGGTGGATTCTACCCGGCATTATTCCTTTCTGTCTCTATCTCTCTTTCTTTTTCTTCATTTTTCTAATTTCTTGGATTTAATAGTCCTTTTATTAACTAAACCAACCAGAAAAGAAAACTCTTGCTTAGTAAGCTAAATTTCTACAAAGTTTCTCTGATTTACAAAGAGCACTTAGAAAGTGCCAGTCATGCAACGACAGAAAAGTATGTATTGTGTAGCTCCTGAATGTATTTATGTATGTAATGTAGGCTAGTACTCTTTTCCTTGATGGAACATAAAAGATTTTGTTTGCATGTCTGTGATATTGCATTTTATTTGAAGTTCCACCTTGTAATGCTTCAAACTGTATTCCCCTAGGCTAAAGGGTGTGTCATTCAAATTAGTAAAACAAAGTTTTTTAAGTCCTACCTTCCGTTGCACTCATTTCCTATGCCAATTGCACTTTAGAAATGAAGCTCGTGCATCCAGATGAGAAATACGTGCATGAATTACTTATAAATCCCTTTATCCTGCATTCTAAGTATGAAATAATAAGTAGAACATTTCAGTGTATTAACCAGTCAAGAATAAGGTACAAGATGTTATATCTGTATCACCTGCCACGAGCACTTTTGGCAAAATTGTTGAGTGTATTAGTAAGTTATAATATAGATTCCAGTCAACTGTTCAGTGTCAGCTTAACGTGGTATATTCCTGCGAAAATAACGTAAAACGGTTCGTTGTCTCGCTCTCTCTTTCTGTCTGTCTCAGATCTGAGTGTTGAGTTGTCTGAGATGAGATAAGGTTGAAGATGTATGTATGTATAGACAAGTCAAGGAAACTACCTCACAGTTTCAGCTTTCTTCAACATTTCGACTTGAGTAATTCTTAGACAAAGTCTGACTGTGTTAGTTCCATAACAGAACAAGTCGTCTACTCTTCACTTTCTTTTATTTCAAGAGTACCCAGTACGTAGCTACTGGAGTAAATGCAAGACAAGACAAGTGAAACCAACTCTCGTAAAATGCTCCATTTCCATTGCATTTCATTGAAACACACGCAAAGAGGAGAATATACAGAGAGATATTTGTAGACGGTAGACGGGAGCTCAGTGAGCTGATGTGATATGATGTGATGTGAGTTTTTGAGTGCTTATAAATGTTCAAGAGTTTCTTTCTCAACTCAACCTACAAATACAGGTTGAGTACATAAATCCACAGAGATGTACACTTTCTTTGTACTCAAACACTACACCAACTACTACACACTACACCCAGCACAACTCCCAACTTTACTAGACCAAGTGCACACACAAAAATACTCCAGCAAAGAGGAATAGTGTAAAAATCTTCTCTCTCTCTCTCTGCACCTAGACTAGATACTTATCAAAGAAGTACAGCTACATTTAATACATCTACTATCTACATACAATATCTACCCGTATACAAAATTCAACCTGCTAATGTAGTTATATAGTACAAATATACAAACGATAGTCCTCGTGGCTCTAGTGCAAATACATACATGAATACTGTGTGCAATATGGCACAGTGATACAGCTGCTGAAATGGAAAAGCTGGAAAACATAGTACTAGGAACTACTTTGTTACTTTGCACTTTGTTGCACTGGAATTGTGTGTGTGTGGATACCTATGTATGTACATTGAATACAGTAATAAAGTGTTGTGTATGTAGAGGTATGTGAGTGAGCGTGTGTGTGCAAACTCATATATAAATACCTACAGATGCTATGCTTAGCAGCTATGCCATAATGTACCTACACTTTGCACTTTTGTACGTATATCATATACAAGTCAGAGTAAGAGTCAGAGTAAGAGAGTGGTAGAAAGATGTATGTTGGAATATGAATGTATGTATCCCTCCTCTATTAGAAAATGTGTTGAGAAACTCGGAGAAAGGTTAGATAAGTCCTGTCGGTGACATAAAAGGAGATTCGTGCAATTCCCACGACTTTCCTCAACTCTGTCTGTGTGTCTCAAGCAGTATTCTCTCACTCAAGTCGCTGTGTTTCATGCAACGTAACAGTCTAATACGTAAAGTGTTAGCATTGGTTACTGTACTTTGTATCGTAGCGTAAATCTCTTGGTAGCTTACTCAATACTATCTTATGGTAGGAAAGAAAGGATTTCACTGGTGGATACCTACACAAGAGTCTTGAAAGTATTACAGAAGACACTTTGCTACCTTCTTACTTTACTTAGCTTTAGTATCGCATCATATCACATCACATTCAAGCTATTGCTTCCGTTTCATCTATTCCCGAACAATTTTAACATTGTGTATTACTAGCTACCTTACAAAATCATAGACCTTTTAACCAAACTGAATAACGTGAAATCGAAGGCCAATAAAATAGTTTACGCTCTATTTTATATTTCTTTTAGGATCTATCGCTAATACACATCTACTATATATGCCTCATAAACTTTCCTCAGTCACCTACTCTCGTGTGTGTGTGTGTGTGTGTGGAAATGACACGCTTTCATATTGAAAGATCATATGTGATATATTTAAACTTTTACCTATACACTCTATGATAAAAGTAAAAATTCGGATTTTTCGTGTATACTCCCACACACTGTTTTAGAAGCAGTAGTACGTAGTACCTATACCAATAAATGAGTAGCACACAATTTGTTAGTGTTAAAAAAGTGAAAAATCTGATGATGTGACATTTCTGATGCAGATGACTCTTACACATACAAAGTTAGCTAAATTTGCAGAGCATGTGCGAGCATGAATTCGTTTAACGGCCAAGTTTGAGACTGTGAGAAGGGAACGCAGTTGTAGTTTAATGTACACACATTTAAGCAGCTCTAGTACTAGTAGGTACTTTACTTACTTTGCACAGGATTGTTAACTGTAGTATGTAACACATATTTCTTGATGTCAAATCAAAACAGCATTATAATATAAAGTAGGGTTTGCTCAAGTTTTGGTTGTTGCACGCTGTCATCATACAAGGCGAGCCAGTAGTCTTTGTCATATATCAGCATGTATTTTAAGCCGAAAACTGGAGCATTTGTCTAAGTACGAAGAGTTTACAGAAACTAAAGGAGATTTACAACTACCGTGAATAAAGAAGGCAAAGTCAAGGCACGGAGCTCTCATATATCATTACCTACTGTTGCGCCGTCAGTCCTGCCCCGTCTTCCTCAAAATACTACGCATACACATTACAACTAAACAAGCACACTTTTAATGCTTCACTGCAAAACACATAAGCCAATAAAGGCAAGAAGTTAAGGGAAACCAACCGTTTTGGATTCTATTCGAAGTGTTAAAAAGAGCTCATCGTCTCCTATCATTACTATAGTCCTTTACTTACACTAAGCCTTGCCTTTCCGACACTCTCTCTGCCTCTGCTCCCGATTTTCATCCCAACTCTCTGCCATGGCAGATTCTTCAAAGTTCCGCAGTATTATTTACACTGCCCTAGACTCTTTGTATTTCCCCATGATAGAAACTTATAAACTCTATTCATATATTCAGTCCTTGTTGTATTGTTTTGACGGGGTCTCATGTAACATGTCCATGTACAAATAGAGATTTGAGATCTTTGTAATATTGCGTACGTCAGTGTGATCCTATATAAACATGCGTACCTACTTTCAAATAATCTTAGCATAGGATGAACCTATATTTTATACTGTAATAAATAAAGTTTGTTAGTAACAGCAACTAATGGCTAATATTTCATGATTTCATTACAAAGTTTTACATTCAAAACATTTTGCTTCTGCCTCAACACGTGTAAACAAGTTTTCAAACATAAGCCCTACTCAACTTGTATGAAAGGTAAGTCAATCAAACTAACCCAAAGTCAAGCTGCAAATCTCTATTCTCCTATTTTGTTCACTTGCTTCACTATAAAGTGCCTACAGATTGTTGAGTTACTTTGGGTCATTGTCCATTCCCATGTGTTGACATGATATAGTGGTTTTAGAAAGGGTTATTTTTACTTGAGATGCTTTTGACTATAATGACTGTTATTTGATATCACGTAAATTGGTACAATACAAATACAATTGTTAGCAACAACACAAATACACAATGTGAACGTCAAAAAACGTAAATAGAGTTTCCTAATATATAATTCAAGCTTTACTTTCAGGTTCTTTATGGCAATAGTATGTAACTCGGAAAAGCGGGGCGCACAATTCAGTTAGTGTAACTGTAACACATTATACATAGAATAGATAGAGATGTATAAAAGGAAAAGTCTATTGAAGGTTAGACACATTATTTATTGGGCAGTCGTATTTCTTTTATAAGTAACTTAAAATAAGTCGAGAAAAGTTGTACGTTCCGAGAAAAATGGCTCTTACTGATCTATGAAGAATTGAAGAACTGGTGTAACCTATATCATCTGATTGCACCATCAAATCCCTTCAATAGTGCTCTCAGAGATGTAAGGAACTATATATAATAAATTCCAAGTACTAATACAGATACCTGCATCTATTTTTTGTTGCAGTAGCAATAATCTAGAGTGGAAAGTAGCAAAATATTATATACAACTTTCAAAAAGGAACACAAACTATTACTGAACTACAAACTACTTGCTAATAAAATGAACTTGCTACTCACGTACATCTGTGTACATACACTTTTACATAAAATATAATAAATAGCACACCTAATATAGCAACCTGCTATCGATAGAAAAATTACTAGCAAGATACTAATAAATAGCATTTGAAAATACTAGATCGTGTATTGTACGTGCTACTATGTATATATAAACAGAATATGTGTATTATTTGTATAGATACAGTAAACATAAATATTATATGATTGAAGACTGTTGCTAACGAGCAAGTTGAACCAAGTGTGAGGGTAAACCGGGTAAAGACATCGTATATTCTATTTATTATAGTATTGCACTGTAACTTATTACCCTTTACTTCTACTGTACTATACATACTACGGATATTAACTTGCCGTTGCAAAAGCACATAGCATTATTGACTGTAGTATTATTCCAGTTTCCCAATTCTATCTATCTATCGGTATCGGCACATTTCTACAAAATACCAAGCGTAGCAATGATCGGTTTTCTTAAATGCGTAAGTAAACAGAATGCATGACAGTATTCTAGGATGCTGCCACGTACAGATACGTAGAGTGCTGAGAAGAGTGGAAATATTCTATAAATATAATGTGGAAACACAAGGGATGTACGCATAAATAGAGAGAGAGGATAGTTAAACCAAAACTCGACACAATGGAAATGGATGAGTAACAGTAACAGGAAGCAAGTGAGTATTTCTCTGTCTGAACATTGAGTTGAGAGTCGAATCCTATAAGCACCCAGTTGATTTATGTGCCCACACCTTCACACTCCCAATCGGTTTCTTTCACTTGGATTATTTTGTCTTTTATCATGCCATCTGGGTCGTCCTTTAGTGAAATTGAGTTGGGCTCCTCTCTCGTCACGTCTAAAAAGGTTCCCTTGTATTTCCTAGTCCTACACTCCTACCACACTCCAACTGCTACGCGTATATACATACATACAAACAGGCAACACTTCGCACTACATTCGTTCTGTGTAGTATTGTATTATTGGTATTGCAGGAGTAGAGTAGGGTAGTATAAAATAATATCTAGATCTCTCCTTCTATATCTCCCTCAGAATTTCTGTCGCTTTGCTCAGTTAGTTTGCCTAAGCATCTTACTTTTGTATTTGGAGTGTAGATTCTACTATAGAGATATTCACCATAACAGATAAATAGCTTGGTGCAAAACTCACGGAACCTTCTTTCTTGTCTCATTTTCCTTTCACTCTTGGTTCGTTTGTCCCATGCATCTATCCGTCTCTTTTCAGTCTTTTCCTTTAGTTTGAATTGAACTGTGTAGTGACGACTAAAGTAAATTCGGAGTATTTCCTTCCATGTGAAAGTATAAGAAAATGACAGGCAGTTCTGAACACCGGTCCCTACAGCTATTCTATAATGAAAGCTCATTTAGAAGAGTGTCACTGTCGTAGAAAGCATGGGAGTTCATTCTGCGAGTGCTGCGAGACAAGTCGACTCAATTCAACTCTGCTCGACTCAACTCAACTTCACTTAAACTCAACCAACCTCAGCTAATAATATAAGCAAGCAACAGTGAATAAAGTAACTGACTAGTTCCTCGATGTGTGGGAACGCTGTACACTACTATACACTCCTACCATAAATGCATACATCTCATATGGCAATACATACTAGGTATGCTACGCACGGTGTGGTTACTCTGATACAGAGGGTGAGATGGGATATTTTTTCACTTTAAGATATTAATTTATTCACTAGATTTTCCAGAATTTAATGCTTTAATTATGTTCTCCAGATCTCAAGTTTGTAAGACTTAAAACTGTCTTTTCCATCAAGTAAACGTCTATCGCGCTGTGAAAAAGAGAAAATTTCTTACATTCCTGCAACACATTACAAAAGTTTTCATTGTAACACACTTTCTGATGAAAAGCAATTGTTTGAAATAACCAGAACCATAAAAATTAATTGAGGAATTATCAGGATGTACCTACTTTTGTGGGGTAATTGAAATCACCGTTCTCTAATATAATTTTGAAAATCGGGATAGGTATATCTTTATTCATAAACGTTGAAGGTAATTTTTGAACAAAACCTGTAAAGCTGGACCATCAACCTCAATTTTAAACACATTCCTGAAAATTATATAAAATAATGTTTAGGTACATTGATGGTCATGTAGTTGGTTTCCGTTTTCAAATGTGGGAAAAAAGACTGAAATCGCCTTCTGTACATAACATACTTATAACGTATTTATACATAAAGATCCTACTGTTGTATTCGTCTAGTTTATTTTACTATATGCGGTAAGTAGGGTTTAAACCAAGTCGCAGAAGGCTCTTGGCATTAATATTCCTAATTCCCTTCACTCATACATTCACACATCACTAGCTCCACTGTTTAAGCAATGTATGTATGTGTGGCAAACTTTCTTGTGAAATTATGGGATGCAGCAGCACTATTGCTATTTTCCGGTTGCTGGTTATGTCAAACATCAAAACCGTCACGACATTGCATGCTGCATTAAATACGGATGTGTATGTGCATTCTATTGAGGGCTTTGCCATTCTATTAGCTATGCTTCTCAAACATCAACACAAAACTATATCATACTATAATGAACTTCACATCATGTGTCAACTGGGGCCATATGTCTTGTCAAGTATTTATTACATTTATCAAAATATTGCAAATATTTACACTGAACATTAGTTAAGTAAAGACTGAAAGCATTTATTTACACATCTTATCTACAAATATATGTTTATACCGTCAACCGATGTATAAACTGTGTACCTATCTATTTGTACTTTCATTCACTTAATGTTACATTTTCTATGCTACCGCAAATACAGTTTGTACATCAGAAAGTCATTTCAATATGTTGACTTTCCCCGTTTGAATTTTGACAGAGAAATAAAGTTCAATACGCCCACGCCTAATTTTTATTAGGTATCTACTTGTGAAGTTAGTATTGCATTGTTGTTTTGTGTTTATAAATGAACGTTCCCATCAGAATTTTTTAATCAGCTGGAAGCGTTTTAGGCTGGTCACGTTTTCTCCAGACCAACAGTCGCTGCTGCATAGAGTTGGTTGTACTACTGCGAAATAGCAGATTAAACAAACCACGCATTCCATTTTGCTAGGAAATAGTTGAGTTGCATTAACAATGCTGGAAATTCTGGTTGAAACAGTTTCTCTTGCGTAATGCTTACATTCGTCTTAAATATATTATTAGCAATTCCGTAGTTTATACTAGGATGAGAGAGTCTCATCACATCAGATGGTTCTCTAAGTGGGTAATCATTGAACTGGGATTGAATCGGACTGAGGGATAGATAGTTACATTCTACTTGAATTTACGTATCAGTAGTTTGTCTAGCAAGTCTCATTTCATTCCAAGTGAAGACAGCAGAGACGTGATTCCAGACTCTAAAACTGAAGATCGCTTCCGTTCACTGGCATTGGATTTCCCTTTACCAAACTTGTCCATAGACATATAGCCATAGAAAAGCATTACGAAATCGTGCTTTTCACTATGTGTATTATTTACAGGAAACTCTGCTAAAAGATGTGGGCAGCGAACGACAATGCCTTCAACGAGTACAACTAGACGAACAAACGCAACTACTACTATTACTACTAACGGAAAACTATGCCACATTCATTCGATCTGTGCATTGGTTTCCCTCTTCAAAAACTCTGAGGAATTTCACTTTATTCCGAATTCGAATCAGCATCAGCCAATCCTATAATATCCGTCTGTGGAATATATTTTTTCTTATTTTCTCCTGCTATATATAGTAGTTTATAGACTTGCCCTTTGCCAAGTCAGAAAGGTACACTATAGAAGTGATGTGAGAGAGCAATGGAACCGGGAGTAATAGAATTACTTTAAGAAAGAAGGGGGAAAAGAAAATGAATGAAAATAAGGAACAATATTACAGTCATGTGTATTGTATTTTCTTTTTGGCTGAGGCTGAGAATCTTCTTTAAAGAGAAAAGTTGTACATTACAAATACATGGAGGCGCAATTTTCATTGTAAAACTCTTGCCACACAGACCGCTTTAGTGTAAAGCAACTTAAAAACTACAGGATTAGCCTGTTCCTTTAGACAAATAGATGTAGCGAAAAAGACTATAGAAATTAGAAATACATACTTAGACATACACATACATATATACATACACACAGCAAGAGTTGGAAAACAAGAAGCAAAAAGGCAGAGAGTGAAAAGGAGAGAATTGGAGAAGACGAAAGAGTAGCTTGCAAGGGAGGAAATTATCCTAAATTCTGAATCTCAGTGGTATCCTAAATGTTGATTATTCCCAACTCAAAACTCTTGCTGATGATGCAACAAAAGCTGAGGGAAGGGAAGACAGTCATACGCAACCAAAAACATGGAAGCCGCGAATTTACCCAAGACATTTCCTCGGTTTCACATTCACTACTACAAAGTCTAAATTATGAGCCACATTATACCAGTAGCAACTCCAGTAGATTGTCGACTCTCATCTTGTCTCCACGTCCGCATCACATCACATTCGTACATCTACAGACGAACTCAAGGCAACCATTATTGTACGCAGCACAAGAAGTGAGTGTCCTGCCAAATCAATTCCAACCACCGCACCACTACACTGAAACACAGCCCTCTGAATCTTAAACATGTCTTAAGCTTTCGCTCTGTCTCAAAACTTAAAACATTAGACACATTTCTTTATCTCCCTCAATTACTCCCAGCCTTTTCTCGTCTACATAAACAGCACGATGCAATGAAATAAAAGAAACATTTGAATTTATAAAATCAAAATGAGCAATGTAATTAGGACAAGTTGTGAAAGATTATAATACTGCTCCAACTACTCTAGCTCCAATGAGATGATGATTGTGTACATTGTTGGCAGTGCTAGAAAAAGCAAATAAACATTCTCCTTACAAAGCACAAGACTCTTCGTTTCTCTTATCATCCTCCAAATGGAAATCTTCTTTACCATGGCCATCCCATGGTTTATCTTAACCCTTGACAACGTACATACATATACTAGCTTAATACATAACCTAAATCTTACAAAATACACACAGAATGCATATACATACTATTGTGTACATAACACACTGAGGTATAATATTGTATAAACGGTTCTTCAGAAAGATACATACCTACTAATATAGGTATGTATACGTAAAAGAATTACGGGGCTATGTAGGTATAGTATATTAGTACGTAGTAAACATGCTGGTAAACATGAACATCCATGCAACAATGCTGCAAATTTACTTACGCCATAATAATAAGTAGAGCTCATGTAAAATGATGCCGACACAAATAGTACGCTCTTCATTTCCAGTTCTATGTGTATCCAAAAGTATACACTACACAATATACTACATGAAATGAACCAAGTTGGATATAGTAGACATATGTATATACAAAATTATAAGAGTGTAGCTGGAACTGTTAGAAAAAGTCCTACACATTATGTGTACACCAGTGCACAAAAAATGTTGACTGCATTCAAGAAGAAATCCAGTCTATTTTCGTTGAATGCGTTTCCTTTTCACTATTTGTGAAACCAGTGAAGCTCATTCCGATGAATCTGTCGGCGGTCTTTTACCAGTCTGTCATGCGAGGCAGCAATTTCACCAGTGAAAGTAAAATGAAGTGCAATATCCAGTTTTGTCCTGTCTGACCGTCTCTAACAAAAAGCGTCCCGGACACTTTCCTTCCTCTCCCCTTTCATTTCCTTCCTTCACTCTTACTGCACTAATGGTAAGTAAGTACTTACTAAGAGTTACTTATGCACCTCCTTAGTTATGTATGACTTCCAAATACAAATTACAACGTAACTATACTACACAACCATTTTGTCTTTGTCTTTCCATTTCTATTTCCATGCAATATAATGCATACAATATCAGGTAATTATTATACTTCATATAATATTAAACAAACAAATTTATCAGAAACGAATGCGAATGTACAGAATAAAGAATAACACACTAACAAGACAAAAGCAAGGAAAGAACTAAGTAAGTATATAATAGAAACCACACTGTTACACATTTTTCTTGAAATTCCATTCAACGTATTGTTGGTGTAATAATAACTTTTTGTTAAACAAGAATAAGAGTAAGTACTGTGGAGTAATACGTAGAAAAGCTTTGAACTCGCCACCCTACGTCCTTTTCTCATTCACACAATAGTGATTTTTTGTGGCTACAAAAAGTACTATTGTTAGAGTTAGCATGCTGTTGTTGAACTATGTGAATAACTAACTAAGTCAATCTCTACGAAGCAGTCCTCACTTTCATACATTCTCTCAATCATCTAATACAAGCAACTATGTAGGTAGCTACTACAGAAGAATGTTACTCAACATCTCACAGTGCATAACAAACAAAGTACAAAGACACAATGTTATATATATCTCCAATGTTAACAGCTCAACACAAAGTTCACTTTCGATGACTTACTTTGGCTGTGATAGAGAAAACACAGAATTCAAAAGCCCTACGGATACTTGGAAACATGTAAAGAAATATGTAGGTATATATGTAGGTATGATATTGGGTTCTATGTATATAGAATAGACATTCGTACTTAGATAAACACTGCCATGGTATAAGCACCGATAGTGTGAGTGTGGGATACGCGTATAATACAAGTTTGGTCCATAGACATAAATATATAATATGTATACAGAAGTAGTAGTAACAACAGAAGAGCTACGAGCCCTAAGAATCACAATCAGCACAAAACGACAAGAAAAATCTCAAACTGCAAAACTTTCCCTATTGCTTTCTTTTGCTGTAGGAGGCGACGAGTAGCAGTAAAGTCTGTGATTCCATCCCTGTGATCCAGTTTTGTGTGTCTCTGTCGTCCTTAGTGAAGAAGAACTCCGTCTTTGTGTATAGAAATAAAATAAAGACGACGCGACACATTCCAGGTAGTCACAAGTCACAATATTACTTATATCTAAACCTTCGTCCGTTCTTCTTTTATTTCTTAGGCTTCTCCGAACAACCAGTCTGGAAAATCAAGAGTTGACATCCCTCATTCACATACTACGACAATCTCTAAACTGGCTCCTTCAATTGGTCACGCCGTGTTTTGCACTATTAGCTCTTTCAATCAGTTTACTGTCAACTCAGCGAAACCGCTTCTAATGCACTGAGCTTACGTTTTCAAAAACAAACTCATTCAATAAAGATAAGTAGTAGTAAAACCCGGAGAAATAGTGCTCCCTCCGATGATTAGCAGACAAATAACACTCTTCCTATCAGCCTCCCCTCGTAACAAAACTTACAAACTAAAGAAAGTAATTTCACATCTTACGTGGCATTAACCCACATAAAATTCCTATTTCCTGTTTAAGCACTCCCGTTCTCATACTAGAACTAGTACATTCCCCTATAAAAAACTAAATAAATCATACTACACACACACTACACATCTATATACCTACAATTTACGGATCAGTTCCATCCATGCAACCACAATATATAATACACAATGTATACAAAACAAACCCTTACAAAGTAGAATACTTACAATACTATATCTATACAAACTCGTTTCTACAAAGTTTCTAAATGTTTCACATGTTAAAGCGTAAAATGAAGTTTATAACACAACATCATCTCAATGTCAAACAAAGTTAATGTCACTGTCCATGTACCCAAAGTAGTATACACATGCAATAATCTGCAATAATTCAGATGGGGAAGTTTCAGAATGTAGTTCGTTCGTATGAAACACAGTTGAGAACTGTTATGTGCGAATATATCATCATAGATCACAGTGAATGAAGTTGAGTGTAACTTGTGCACACAAGTATAATGTCTATTGTGTATATACAGAACTCAAGGCATTGTTGTTTAAAAGTGATAAACATTGCAGATGGGACCCCGTTCATATCAATAAAGTCTGACAGGAGGAATATCGCTGCCGTTGCTCTTGCACTCCAAACCGACTGTTCCGACTTCGTCGAGTCGAGTCAGTCGAGTGTATTTACCCATATTACAACTATATCCTGAATCTGTCACCCTTTTCCACATGTCTTCTTCAGCCTTTGCACACACCTACACATACATAGCAGTACACTACATATATATTATTGAAGATGCACGTTGTATCACAAGCAAAATCTTTGTAATGCAAGAAACTTCAGTAGACTTTGTAAGTATGACAAGTTTTGGTGCCAATTTTGTTCTAGTATGTTGTGTTTATGAAATCTAACCTTCATATTATATACTCTTTTACACGCATAAGGAGGTACACCACATATAGTAATAACGAATGCGGGTGGTAGGTACAATTCAAAACAACTTGTGCAAACAGAACAGACACAACACATAAAGTTTTCACTCAGACAGAGGACAACTGGGTTACGGTTACGAACGAAGCAATCAGAAATATTAAACCGAGTAGGTAGCGGTTATAAGGAATTGACCTAAGTTTGGAAATAAGGCATACCTTAAAAATACGAACACAAACGTGAAACTTTTACGTTAGTGTTACCGTTTAGGT
>JAQFYB010003905.1:0-17872 GCA_034694085.1 Pogonognathellus longicornis | reverse complement strand
GCTAAAAATTTAGTGTACCTTGACTATGGTTCTACAAACGGTCCGATACAAGTCGCAATTACAACAAATGGAAACAGGGGTGACCAAATGAACGATACGTACGGTTATGAGATAAGAACCACGCAAATTACATGCAATTCGGAAAGAAGAGGTTTTCTTCGTTTCATTTTAAAAATATCTCATTCCCACTAAAATTAAATCGCAATCCATTTTTGGACAACATTTTTTTGATTGTATTTGTAGTTCCTGCAGATTGTTTACAATATTATCAAAACCAGACAGGGATAGTCAGAAGTTTCAATTTTCCAAACCAACAACTCAATAATGAAGACTATAGAATTTGTGTTGAAAAACGAAATCCGGGAGATCAAATTCAGGTGTGATTTATAACATAATACATTTTTCATGTCATGACAGTGACGCATTTTGGAGTGGGCTGATGCCCCCCTACCAAATTTGCGCTTTTACATTAGATAAAATCAGGTTTCCCAAAATCCCAATAAGGAGGTTATTTTTGCCGGAAAAATGCAAAAAGTTTCAAAAATCTCGCTACGCTCGATTTTGCTGCAATTTTCATGCAAATGTGTCACCTGGATACCCCCATGAGTACAAAAACTGATTCAACCCGACATAATTATAAGTAATCGAGCAAGAGGTACCTATTGCTATTACCTATATAGACGAGGATCCGTGGATTAATGCTAAACTAGCGTCAAATCCTTAATCTATCGTTTCACAAATAGTGGAAGATTTGCGACCCAATGATGATGCCAAATAATCCAGATCCGAATAATTTTTGCATTGTCGGAAGTTGTGGAAGTCCAACTATGAGTGGTGGTAGCTGTGGTACTGACTACTTAGAAATTCCAAAGTCCAGTCAAGGTCGCTATTGTCAAATACCTTTCCCGAGATCCATAACAAGTAATATATTTTTAGACTGTATTTAATTGATAGCTCATGGTGTGATTTCCCATTTTGTTTTACTATACAAGAGATGTTTTACTTTTTTGATTCAGCCGACGGTTTTTGGATTCGTGTAAACTTTGATCAAAACGAACCCTCATATACTTCGCCTATAATTTCCTACCCTGTCCCACCTTCAGGATTTTGTAGCACGTCTATAACACCTCCTCCAGGATACTATGCATTTCAATTGATTGGAGATAACTGTGTATCCACTCCAAAGAGTATTGTACCAGATATATCAAATACAGGCTTCTGTCTAATGTACAGAGTAGTGCCCAGTTCTGTCCCCGAAGGAGATGATCCTCCTCCATTTTCTCCGTGCGCAGCTCTTGCTCCTGGTCCCTAACTTAATTTACAGAGAAATACAAGTTTACATACGAACAGTTTTTCAACTAAATATCACCTCTTTGTAAATGTACAGCAATGTATTTATTTATTTTGTTTCGTTCACGAACATCTCATTAATAAATATGATGATGTCTTAAAACTTGTACTACAAATGAAACATTAGTAGAAGTTCTTTTTTGATTTCATGAATGCTCTTTATTCGGATAATTTGGGGAAAATTTCACACACATCATTCATCATTACATATTATACTGCGGAATTACCGCAAGAAAATCAGCCTCAAATCAAACATCAATAAATATTAAATATTATCTTTTTGGAAAGAAAAAACTGCAATCTTAAGAATCAATTAATTATAATCCTAGAAGACATAAGAACGACAATGCTTAGCATGAAAAGTCCGATCATATATTTATGTGGGGGAAGTTTCTTATTAATTTTGAAGAAGATTGTACAACATCGTCAAGTCGTTATCCCTGCAGGCTACTAAAGACATTACTCCGTTTGCACTGCAAAAAATTTATGAATACGATTAATTAAGTCATCATATTCAGAATTTCTGAAGGTTAGAACGTATTGTAGTTTTAATTATAATTCGTAGAAATGTAAAGGGAGGAAAAATTAAAAAAACATGGGAACCACAAAACATAATACTGCATTATATTATTGCATTTAAATTATGGGAGAATAGGATTTTGCATTCACACTTGTAGTATTAATATGTACAGCATATATTCATATTTATCTCATACAGTGCTTTTAAATACAGATAGGACAAAAATTTACCTTCTCAAGCAACGATCATTGGCTTTGTTCTTGATTTGATAACGGTAGGTCCAAGTAACGCTATCAAAAATTGAAGTGAATGTCCACATGAAGCGAGCCGCGGATGGAATGCTATTCTGATTCTAAGAAAAAAGTAAAACGATTCAAAATTAGAAACTGAAACAGCACATCTATCTGAAGCCTGGACTAATAACTCGTATAAAATTATTACATTCAATTTTTTATGTAATTTTTACCTCTACTCCAAGAGCATTACTGGCTCCTCTGGCAAAGCATCGAACTAGCCTTGTGGTAGAATCAACTGCACCTATAGCTGATCCAGTACTATTCTGGAAAACAGCGGCTGGAAAATAAAATGAGACAACCAATAATAATAATACCTATACCTTAAGTACACGCACGCAATCTCACTATTTAAAATAGATACAAGTTTTAAAATACAGCTTAAATTTTGTCTAATTTCTAAAATCTTACACCAGTTCACTTGCCAGCGGATGATCATTGTTCCACCAGAACCACCTCCAGATGACACGGGGGCAGGTGTTGTAACAGGCTCGGTTCCTATATTTCCATTCAATCATTCCGGATTTCACAAGAGTTACAAAAAATATGACAATTTCTTTAAGTAATGTGTTTTTAATTTATATCTAGGTAGTTATAATTTTAAATGATTATGGTTCCAATAATATGCCAGATATGCTAATAATATAATACGCTATTGCATGTAAATAATATTTTAGAAATTGTCCCATGCAAACTGTGATATGAAAGCATACCTAAGCAAATTTAGTGGTTAGAAGGCTGAATCCCCCCCCCCCCATTTTTTTGGATTTTATAGACTAGATAAAATTGTCTGTCCCAAAAAGTCAAAAGCATGTAATTTTGCCATAAAAGTACCTCTAACAACCCCCCCCCCCAATATGTGACCGAGCCGACCGAGCCAATATTTGGTCATGGAGTCTCGGTGCCTTAAAACACAGTCTACCTGCAGGGAGAACAGTAAATTAATACTGATGTAGTGACGGACTATAAATACACAAACAAACCTGGATTCGCCCCTGTATGTGACAAATTTGTCTAAGGGACAATTATAAGTTGTTTATAACTAACCCGGTTCCGATGTAGTAGTAGGAGCACTAGGATCAGTGGTCGCGGCAACAGTAGTAGGTGCTGCAGTAGTAGTTGTTGGACCGACTAATTGAGGTACTTGCACAAACTTTCATCAAATTTAGACATTATTTAATCGCAATTTTAGATGTTTTTGAATATTGAGGTAGTATTCTGACTAATAATACTAATAATAATATGCATACACAATATTAATTATAAAACTTATTTACCGAATTATCCCTGCAATTTTGGATACGGATTGTTGCAGTGAACTGAGCATTTGAAACCTGAATTTGGCTTCCAACGACACAAGCTAAAACCAAAAATAAAATTTGCACGATAGGCTTCATTTTGGAAATTTTTGACAAACTTGTGAATGTTCGTTATAATACTCAGATTCAATGATCTCAAACCTGTGGATGATTGAATGGAGAAAAGAAACAGCTTTTTATACCAAAAGAGTTGTCTAACTATTTGCAATATGATGTCACATTATTTTTTATCGGTTCCTTGTAATTGGTCAAGTACAGTAAATAAGGACATTTTAGGATTATGATTTATTACTAATAGCATCATTAATTTAATAACCGGATATGCTTTATGCACTTTTTGGCCATGGAACACAGTCTCGGTGCAATACCTGCATTGTATATTGCCTGCCTCAATTACTGCGAAGAAATGACTCTGGTTGTAAAGGTAAATGTTTTAGTACTAGGTATAGTAAATTTAATGCACCTTAATAATCTAATTGGGATTACGCTTCAATAAATTATGGTTCTTTATTGTATTAGTTAATCCCACTTTCAGATTTGCCGAATGCCGAAATATTCACAAATAATCATACACTGGCATCCGTGAAGATTTCTTCACATTTATTTTTAGTAAACTACAAAACTGTGTGCATTCCACGTATTAAAAATTTGATAATGAATTCTCGATTACAAAGTGTTTGTCAGTTTGTAAATAATGTATTGAAACCTTATGATTCATTACTATTACACAATTTCTCATAACTTTTAAGCTAGTGAGCAATCCTATATATATATTTATTAACAGGGAAAATTTTAAAACTGAATCCTGTTAAAAAGATGCTGATAATAAGTTTCTATTGATGAGCTCATAATTATCTTTGTATATACATAATTGCGTCTTTTTATTACATCATGCTAAAATTGATAATACCTAGTTAATAATTATATTATGCAAGTTCGTATTCAAAATTCTGCAACAGAAGGGATGGGAGTACGAGAGGGATTTTTTGGGGGCACGCATATACGAATTGGGTAAAATAGCCTTCAGCTGATAAAACACTTTTTCTGGCATACGAAGGGGTACGTACACCTAAATACGCCCTTTGTATAAAGCATATAAACTATATTTTCGGATGCATCGGCTATTTCGTATTACATTTGCGAAATTAATTGGTGAGCTTAGATTAATTGACAAACAAACTTAGTTTTGACATTTTGCTCTTATACTTTGCCATGTTTTATCTCACTAAAGTATTCATTTTTACCGAACTTATGTCGATACATACGCAAATTCACACATAGCGACATAATATCCGTGTACAAGATCTCATGAAGTCTTGCACAAAATATTATTATGATGATTACGAAATGAAATTATGAAATCTTCTTGGTATAATAATTACAACGGCTGTAGTCAACAGAAATACAGACTTTTTATATTTTTTATTCTTTTCAAAAAATCACCTAAAAGTTGTTTTGCAAAACTTTAAATAATGTTTCACGTGGAGGGTCTAGCCTTGAACAATTTAATGCCGGCACCAAGCAGTACATTTGTGGCCAATATTCACTTTTCTCGACGCAACTGTTATCCGGGAGGGTCAATTGGTAATTATTCACGTAGTTTATGGGGTCGTATCTTGGAACAAATCTCCATAAGCATTTTTGTCTCTGATTCTCATCTTTGGGCTTTAGTTTAAGAGGCTGAAAGATGAATATAATCAGTAAGTTACATTATTTGTTGATTCAAAATTTCAAAAGTATCATAAAAATTGTGAAAAATGGAAGAAAAAAAATACTATTACCATTACCTAAGTATTATTTGGGATTTAATGGAAGTTTAATTTAATAATTTCATATTGCTAATTGTTTAGATCTCGTTACATTTATGATATCAATTAAAGGCAACGAAGTTAAATTATGGAATATTTACCTTAATACCAACAAAACGAACTCCGTCACTATTCACTCCTTCTAAGCATAGATATCTGTTCTCTCCGGATGCTTTGTAATTTTCATCATCAGCCGCAATGAAAGATCCTCCTCTGTTTGCAGCGCCTACATTATATAAAGTAATCATTATTGATCAACAACTTTCCCAAAAATAAAAAGAGTGAGTGTTTCGAAATTAAAATAGTGACGAATACCCCAATTTACTCTCCATGTCATTATGTAGCTTTGTGAAGATTGAACAGGCAAGAAAGGTGTGGGTGGAACAGACGCTTCATCAAAAGTTGGGATAGTTCTAGTCTCAACACCCTCAACATCTTCAATCATTATGAACTGAAAAATGGAAACGAAAATAATTTTTTGTGTTAATATCTTCCTTATATTTAACTCAGACATGGCTAGTATCTTTATTATTATCTGTGACTGTGCTGTGTAGGCAGAGCATGTACAAAAACAGATAAATAAAGATGCAATTATACATAATATTCGTTAACGTCTGTGTTAAGTACATCCTTACCCCAGATACGTCCACATTTTGAAGTCTAATTATGCTATTCAGGACCTGAGAGTAAGAAATGTCAATATAAGTGTGTACAACTAACATTATTAGTAACATCTTACAATTTCTCATTTTACTACCTACTCAAATAATGCTCTATTATTACAAGTCGAAATCTTTGATAGCTTTTATTAGTTTTAAATTTTTTTTTTGAGCTGGGTTTAATTTTTTAATTCAATTTTAATTCAAATTATTTTAAGAATATTTTTGATGTACAAATTTCTATATTAAATAAAAATGATTAAAGCAAAACAGTAGCTTTTATATTAAGTACAGCACCTCTGAAATTGGTGCAATGTTTGCAAGAGCTTAAATATTACAATTAGGTAAGTAATAAAGTATAACGCGATAAATATTTTTTTAAATAATGTTTACACATACAAAATCAACAAAGATATTAAAATATTTTCTTTGAGCATGCATTACATATATTTATTTGGTGGTTAGGTATGCTTTGGTTATCTTTAAATAAATGGGACATAATATGTTGCTGCTGGGGCGGAATGAGTTTCATTGGAAAAGGTAGGTATTATGGAATTATTATTAATTTTATTTTATCTTGCAAAAAGATTATAGATGCATGATCATGTCTTTAACTATAGAGTAACCTACTTTACTTAAAATTTCGACTAAAAATCATTTTGTATCTGAGTTAAAACGGAATTTGTAAATTTCAACTGAAATACTAGGTATTTATCATACATCATACGAGAGAATACGTCGCATACTGTTTACTGTAGCAAGCATAAGGTATTTAAAATATATTACGCGTCCTGTATCAGGGGCGTATCCAGATCACACAGGGGGACTTGAGCAACCTTTTGGTTATATATAGCTCGAAAAATTGACCAAATTTAATATGAAATGCATCAAATTCACGCGTAGCGCGAAAACATTTAGCAAAACCTCAAAATCAATGGAAATTGCAACAACGTAGCATGAAACATTTTGCGTTTTTTGCATTTTTACGGCGAAAATAACCTTTCTTTTGAGATTTTGGGAGAAACCTGATTTTATCTACGGTAAAGTCCAAAAATTTGGGAGGGGCTTGAGCCCCATATGCTCCCCTAAATACGACACAGAACGTTGAATAAGGCGCAGCAAAAAAAGAGGGCAGATAAAATATTTTTATGAAAAATGAATCACGGTGCGGTGTAGTTGTTATATAGCGTGCACAGATACACGACAAAGAAAAATGCACGACGAACTATTGCAATAAAGTGGCTTCCACCATGGAATGCACGAACAAAATGAATTTGCCTTTTAGTAGATAATCATTTATTAAAGTTGTGAAGGAAATGTAATTCAACGTTTATAGTTTCAATGTGCCTACAACATAACCCCAATACAACTTAAATATGTATATAATATACACTCAAAAGGTTTTCAAAATTTCACAACTAAATAATTGTAGTATTCAACTCAAGTATGTTCCTTATGGTCGTTTCATGTAAAAAACTGGCAAATAGTAATCAAACCAGCTATGTGCTTATAAAGAAAAAGAAAGACAGGTCTTCGAAGGTTGAAATGCCGCATCTGGTAAAGCTGTACTTTCCTCCCATGCTGCAGAACATAATTACAGAGGATTTAGTGTGACGTAATATTATGAGGAGTAAAATATATCACGTATTATGTCTGGATAATAATATTATTTTTTGTAACTAATTCTACCTTCTCAAGCAACGCCCATTTCCGTTATTTCGAAGCTGGTAACGGTAAACCCAAGCACTGGAATCGAAATATGACACAAAACTCCAATAAAAGTTTCCAGGAACATTTACAATACTATCTTGACCCTATAAAGAAAAGTATCAAAAACATATTTATTATTACCGTATAAAATATCTGCTGAACAGTCATTGCACACAACTAACATCAAATTTTTAAAAATAATCAAAATAATCTTCAATTAATTACCGTAACTCCAAGACCACCCATAGATGGTCTCAAACATCTACGGGGACCACCAGGTGTGTCATTAACAATAATTACTGTCCCACTTCCTTTACCAACAGCGTTAGCTGAAAAATGCGTTCACAAATTAAAATTAAGAAACAATTTGTGTGACTATAAATTTCGCTTTTTTTATTCCTTAGTTTTTTCATAAAATTTTACTTACCCCAGTCAACTTGCCATTCCCTAACTATTGATCCTGAACCGCCACTTGCTCCACCAGAACTGACAGGAGCTGGAGTTGTGGTTGTTGCCATTGTCGAGGCTCCAGGAGGTTCAGTTGTATTAGAAGCTGGTGTGGTCATCTCAGGTGCAGCCGTTGTTGGGGGAGGTGGGGGAATTTTTGGAGGTGCTTGCATCCACTACATGTGTAAGAGCAATAAGAACGAATAAAAAATTCATTAAACCTGAAAAAATAAATTTTAAATACAATTATCAATTCCATTACCCCACTATCCATGCAATTCCGAATTCTAATTATAGTTGAATTGACATCAGGGATGTTAAGAATGCAGCCCAAGCAAACAACAAGAAAAATTACATGTGTTCTCATGTTGAATTTTCAAATCTGAAAATTTATGTTACAATTTTAAAATACTTGTTGTATAGTACTGGATTTTGATAAAAAGATCAAAATATGTTGTAGAAATTTTTTCTAATCTCTTTAATTGTACACTAATGGTACAATGAAGATAGAAATGATGATATTTCCAACTGGACTCGCAACGACTATTTATATGAAAAATCCAGATAACCATAAACATAGTTTTTTGGTTAATTTGTTTAACTGACTATTTTATTATTTCCGAGTTGAGAAGTTATAGTGTGAAATTACATGTATATGGATGTGGGGTAGTTGTTGTAGGTGGTTAATCTAATTAAACTATTGATTTACCTGTGTGGGCACCTACATATTCATATAATAAATATAGCTTCAATATGCTCTACTTGAGTGTGGAGTAGTAATAGACAATATAATTTTATAACAGTTTATTGTACTACCTACTTTTGTTGAATAAATTAACACATTTTATTAATTAAAGCAAAAATTAAGTGGGTCACTTTCATAAAATGTACAAAATAAAATAAAATACAATTACTGTAGCATAGCCAATTACTGTATATCCATCATATCGTATAAAGGTTACTGTGTGATCAGGTTAAATCCGTTTGTATTTCTGATCTCATATATACCTCTGCCCTGATGTCATGTACAGGCGTTAGCAATTTAATTTTCAATCTGGATCATGCCGGTATAATAACGAGATTTTTAGGGACAATGCTAATTATTTTTGCGATGTCTTTACACTTTTTAAGTGTTACTCATCAATCACGGTGGAGAAGGCCTGCAGCATGCATTCACGAATTGCCATGTACATAATAGCAACTTGAAGATACTTATCTCTTTCCACTCCAGTATTACCATTATATAAATTGTTCTATGGGTGCATGTGCACTTTAAGTGAGGTTTCATTTCCGCTCTTAAATACATAAATCTTAGTGTTTTCAAAGGTTGTAGATATTTGTATTTATTTATTAGTGTGTATTCGAAAAAGCACATTTTATATTGTTTGTTAGTAGGTACTGTTAGTTGTACTTATTAGGTGTCTAGTCATGTTGTCTCATGTTGCTTAGACTAACCTAACTAAAACCTAACTAAGACATAGACTACCTAACTAAAATAGTCTACTTGTCTCAAGTTGCAAACAATCTTCAATGTAAACAATTGTATGCATTGTCAAATCAAATTGTGATAATTCCAGTTATATGATATGCAGTTAAGTACCTCACTATTTTGTTCTGTTATTCACAACATGTGGACAGAATACCAAGCATATTTAGTTTGCATATTACTCGCATACATTTTTACCTACCTACCTTACCTACACTACATGCACACAACTCACAATATTATAGTGGAGCCACAGGTTGTTATCTCTGCCGCTGACGCATTATCATTATCAACTTCCTCTCATTTAGTGAACCAGGGTTTGTTAGACAATGACTTATACGGCTTCGTTTTACTTTGTCTGATATCTGAAATCTGACTCATCACTTTAAACAAAATATCGATATTATGTCATTTACCATTAGCATTTTACTATAATTATATATACTAATCACATAACATTATCCAAATTTTTAACACTATATTTTATTACAACACAAAAATTAAAAAATCAAGTAATGCACATCTGTTTTAATTTTTCATCTCGAAACTTATAAAACAGTTTTATATATAGTATTTATTTCATATTTGTGTGGGGATGATTGATGAATAATATTTAAGTTTTTAGTGCTTCTATCTGGTAATGTTAAATAAGTACCTATGTATATAATATGACAGATTTGTCGATACTTGTACAGTTGTATTACTTATATAATTAATGCTGTAAATACAATGTTAAAGGCTAATAAAATGTTCCCTCTCGACTTCAGTGCAATGTTCTATGAAGCATAACTGCATTATTTTTTGCACGTTTGCAGACTATTGTTGTTGTGACTAGAATAACTATACTATATAATATAATGTATCTGTATATCTAATAAACCATGTAAATCTGGGGATGTAAGTATTTTTGCAGCAAGTGAAAAGCATGAAGAATCATACATGACATAATACACTCAACATAAAATAAAATGCGGTATAATGATGAAGTTGTAAAACAATGTAGCAAATTACAATGATATCACATTTATGTAGACCGTATGTGATTTATTAACCAGAAATATACACAGGAAAGGACAAATGAAATATTATTATAAAAGTAATTCCTAACCATATAAAATGTCTCTTTCTATGTTTCTTTCTTTCATTTCGTATCTAATTGCGCTATAAATATTACATTTTTTCGTAGTGAGTATTTAATACTAGCAAGTAAGTCGTATGGGTGCTGTACTTGTTTGTACTTTACCTATAGTGCTTTCATATTATACGTTGTTAAATAGAAATGGAATTGTCAGCACCGTTTTCATTACTTTACGTGTCATATAATGTCTTTCGCGGAATGAATTCGTCATACTGTTATTGAACACAAATTGTGTGTATGATATAATTGTGTACTTTTAATGTGTAAGTACTTGGTGATAAAACTTCATTGCTATTTACTATTGCTATGTATTTACTTGAGAGCAAACTTTTCTGGAGTGTTGATGACGTAACCTTTAGATAACTTTCTGTACGTGGTTACAGTCGATTAGCGTATGGGAAATGGGCATTTCAGGTTGCAACTACTAACTAACAATAAGTCATATTACGAATTTCAAAGTAAATTTTCTTTATTTTTAGGTTAGGTACGGACTAATCTAGACAACTTAGGTGCGTAAATTTAGACAAATCTTTTGTATTAATAACTGCGTTTCAGAAGAAAAGCATCTTATAAGCTGAATTCGGTGTCAACAAATTACATGTGTTGTGAACAAGTGGAAAAAAGTGTTGTGTCAACAAGTACAAGTGTCTGTAGGGGCGTTAAGCATTTATGAGTTCATAGTAAGTGTTTGTGTATATTGTGCCGCTTATTTATCTATTTTGACTAAAAGTACAACTTTTATTGACATTTTGGAATCTGAACTTCAGTTTACTTCATTTTATACAACAAGGTATGCATAAGTGTATAGCTAGTTTAAAATTGAAAAATACTTGTTTATATATGTATTTGAACTAACTTCACTGGTTTGTACTTGAGTTCCTTGGTGTTTTCTAAAAAACATATAGCTATTAGGTAAATTATATTCCAACATTTAAAAATGCTACTGAACAATTTTAATATTTTTCATAGTCAAGTATGAAATTACAGGAAGAATTTCCTAAATGATCAATCAATCTCTAATACATAAGCATTTGCGATTTATTATTATAATGTGTCTGCAATGAATTTCAATGAATTTCAGAACATAGCTAACCGGCAACAATGAGTCAAGCTTATAATACTAATGAAGGTAGAAAGAACATCAAGATCACGGTCGTTGGAGATGGAACGGTTGGGAAAACTTGTCTGTTGATTTCCTATACTCAAAATTCGTTTCCAGAAGAATATGTCCCAACAGTGTATGTTTTTACCATTTAAGCAACATAATATTTAACCTCAATTTAAGTAATAAGCAATTTTATTGGTAGTAAATCAGTATGAATAGTATGAAATCATAGAATTGTATACCCACCAACATAAATAGATCTATGTGGGGAGCTCGCTTATTTACGTTGATAACCACTGTATATGAAATGACAGAATAGATTGAAATATTACAAGTTATTTATAACATACACACATTACAATGATAATTAAAATTTAAATATTTAATTTTAGATTTGACAACCATTCTAAAGACGTGACGATTGATGGTGCTGATTTTGCGCTCACTCTTTGGGATACTGCTGGACAAGAAGAATATGAAAAATTAAGGCCCCTTTCTTATCCTAAGGTAAAAAAATGATGTATAGTTGGGTATACAAAGGCGTATCCAAAATTCAGATGTGCACAATTAAAAATCACACTACATGTTTTTTGTTTTTATAGACTGACTGTTTCATTCTCTGTTACGCCGTGGACAACCCTTCGTCTTTGGCTAATGTAGAAATTAAATGGATCCCAGAACTCAAACATCATTGTCCAAAAGCTGCTATTTTACTTGTTGGTATGCTAGGTAGTATTTTAAATACTACTCAAACAATAACTATGTAAATATTATTATTTACACACAATCGACTAAAAAATGTCTTGTACTACAAAACATTATCGTCTTTATCTTAGGAACGAAACAAGACGTATTGGATGCAAATAATGTTAAAGCAGAGCAAGACGGAAAACGAATGAAATCAAAAATCAAAGCCAATAGTTTTATGATGTGTTCAGCGAGAACGAGAGAGGGTCTTAACGAAGTCTTTATTGAAGCTGTAAGAGCCGTAATGAAACCAACGAATAACGACGGAGGACTAAACTGTTGTAAAATTGTGTAGGGTCAAGATGTACGTTATTGACGTTACTATTTAGTGTATTCAGCGTATGTGTTGGTAGGGTCGACCATGTATTTGGAAAAGTATATTTCTATGTATGGAGAAACTTTGAATAAATATATTGGATTGTATTTTGTATAAGTTAAATTGTAGCAGTTGCAATTTGCAAATTGACATTTGCCACACAGAGCTTTTAATTAAAGTGTGCACTTGAATGATTTTCGATGTAATAAATATTAAAAAAGAATTAATTACTGATTACAAATACATATAGTCTGTAATAGCATAGATCGTTCTGGATAGGAGTTCTTTAGAGCAAGCCATAGTCATGATTACATAAACGAAAAAATCAATACCATCATGCAGACAAAGCAAAAGTTAATTGTAAAAGATTTTATGTACTTACATAACATACACATTATACCCTACAATAAATACATTATTTTATGTGTGTATATGAAAAATATGAAGACAAACAAATTGTTAGTATGTTTGAAACTTGTGAATAATTTTTTTAGCTTTTACTACTATACGGATCCTGTTACTAATTCTAGTTCTCTCCAAAGGTTGTACATTTAAATAACATGTTAAGCAAAAATATTTTGTATCCAGAAATTATGATCAGTTATTTTCTGATTATTCTTAATAAAAATACTGATAATTGGTCGAATTGTTTAGTCTTAAAATGTAAAAAGCTGTAGTATAATGCAAAATCATGTAGTACTCTTCATGTACGTACTACACATACATAAAGGATAATAAATGACCTTGAAACTTTATTTATTTCGTGGTACTCTTTATTTATCTCAACCTGCCTTGTACGGATGACAGATAGCATCGACATATGATTTTGATTCGGTGTACATCAACCTACTCAAACCACTTATCCAAGTAAAGTACTTATGTATATCCAAGATATTGGATACATACATACTTCATTCCATAATTATTGTACAAATTAATCAGTAGTTTACTGCATTATATAATAATAGGTTTACTACATTTGAAGTTGCAATTAACGTAATTTTGTTATTTTTTGAAGCTAAACCATCTAATTGTATGTGTAATCTGTATTATAAAGAGAGAATATCTCATCTATGAGAAAGAAATAATAAAACACACTACAAATATTTTTAAACCATTGTGATTTTCAGATACACCTGCACTAGTTGAAATGGCTTCTTTGACAAAAGGTAAACTACAAAAAATTATTATAATGAATCAATTTATTTTAAAGATATAGGTCTAATATATTTTATTTTTTCGATTTGACAGGTATATTTATTGTAGCAGCCAAACGAACTCCGTTCGGTGCGTTTGGAGGAAAACTAGCAGATAAGACGTGTGTAGATTTAGCTGAAGTTGCTGCTAAAGCGGCCATAGCCGCAGGAAATCTACAACCGGATATGATTGATTCAGTTGTTATCGGCAATGTCATCAATGTGAGATACTAAATACCTATTTCCTGACTATAATATTAGGCACCCATAAACCTTTAAAAAGAGCCTAATTTTCATCCATGACATGATGCATGTTCTACTATTTAAAAATGTCATTGAATGGAATTCTATAATTTTTTTCTATTTATTACCACAGTCAACTTCGCCAGACGCTGCATATATTTCTAGACATGTTCTACTAAGATGTGGAATTCCAATAGACAGACCTGCTTTGACAACAAATCGTCTCTGTGGCAGTGGATTTCAAGCTATTGTAAATGGAGCTCAGGTTGACATACAAATTCATATTGACCAAATTCATTTTAAAAATGCATGTACAGCACGAACATGAACGTGTCTACAACAATTATGCACATTGGCAAGAATGTAAATCTTTCCTCATTAAAGTTATCAATTTCCTTTAGGAAATCATTCTAGGTGATTCTAAGGTCGTTCTTACTGGTGGTGCGGAAACAATGAGTCAAACACCCTTCTTTGTTCGTAATGTTCGATTCGGAACTAAATTAGGTGCTGATTACAGAGTATGTCATATTTGATTGATTTTTTAAAATTTAAAATCGTACAAATAGGATTCTTAAATCAGAATACTAACTAAAATGAATAAAAAATAAAAATGTATCATTAAATCATAATAATGAATAATATGATTCATTTTGTATATGTATGCATATTATCTATGTGGTACAGTATTATGTACAGAAATAATCACTTTATCCAGGAAAACGTGAGAATTTCATATAAATGATTAAAAATGAATACAATATATAGCTGGAGGATCGTCTGGTGCTTTACGATCCACAAGCCAAAGCATCGATGGGGGGTACTGCTGAAAATCTGGCAGTGAAATATAATATTTCCAAAGAAGAGTCCAATCTGTTCGCTTTAGAGTCCCAGAGACGATGGAAAAATGGTCAGTAAAAAACTTCTAGTGTACTGTACAATGGTAATTAAGTTTAAACAGAATTTATATCACTGTTAAATTAATATGCACAGCAAACGAAAATGGCTACTTTAAAGAAGAAATAGTTCCTATTAAAGTTCAAATCAAACGTAAGGAAGTAGAGATGACTGTTGACGAACACCCACGACCCCAATCAACAATGGACACTCTCAATAAACTTCCAGCTGTATTTAAAAAAGACGGAACTGTCACCGCCGGGAATGCTTCGGTAAGATTTAAGGAAATAATCAAAAAATAAAAACTTTTTGAAACTACAGAGCTATTTGTAGATATGGATGGAACAGATTATGCATAAAACAGTAAATACTGAATTTTCTGTAAATATTTTTACAGGGAATTTGTGATGGTGGTGGTGCTGTAATAATTGCAAGCGAGGAAGCCTGCAAAACTTATAATTTGACTCCTCTCGCTCGCGTAGTTGGCTATGGAATTTGCGGTGTAGAACCATCAATTATGGGAATTGGTCCTGTTCCAGCTATCAAAAAACTACTTACAATTACCCAGAAATCTTTAAAGGATATTGACTTAGTAGAAGTAAGTGTTTAACAATGAAGTAATGTATAATATCACTTTTAAACTTGCCATGCAAATGAAGTAATATAATATGTGTATATAGTCACATAAATGGGTGAAAAATATTTATCGTAAGAATTAGAAAATAAGTTTTAATGGTTAAATGTAAATGCATATTATCAGATTAACGAAGCGTTTGCTCCTCAAGTAATTGCTTGCCAGAAAGAACTAGATATTGATCCTGCCAAGTTAAATGTCAATGGTGGAGCAATTGCACTTGGGCATCCTTTAGGTGCAACTGGTTCAAGAATTTCAGCCCACCTTGTTCACGAGTTGAGGTAAATAAACTTTCTTAGCCATTAGAATATCATGATTATTCATGATGAAAAACTAACCAACTAAATGTCAAAAAGAGAAACAGTGATATGATATATGAAAAACCTCTATTAAACAGACGAAGGGGGGCAAAACTGGGAATTGGTTCAGCATGTATCGGCGGTGGACAAGGCATTGCCTTATTATTTGAAAAGGTTTGAACCAATGCAATTGTTAAGTAAAGTAAATAAATGGGACATAAATATTAACTGTGATTTAAAGAATGCACATGGATTAAACTTTTGATGTACAATAATACATCAAAATATAAAAAACATTCACTCGATATTCGATGTAATTGCAAAAATATATAATATAAAAATAAAAATTGTAAGCAAAATTGCACATTTATTAAAATACTGCCAATTAAAAAATGACATTCAGATATTAAAGTTCCCATCCTACACTAGGTAGAAAAGTATTCAAGTATTTTAATACTCATGTTTCTCTTAAATTGTTAAAAGCTTAGTCTTCGACACCTTGCTCAACAAAGATTTTCTCAAGAATTGCTGCCAATTTGGAATTAGCTGCATAATACGATACGCATACTTTTTTTGCCCATATGAAATACTCCGATCGTCTGTTATCGTCCCATCCAGAGGGTAAACATCTTAGTAGGTCTCGTAGGTTATATATTTTATCGCACATTCCAACAACTTTGGCTTCTTGTGACATATTCGGTGCATGTAAGATTTGCCCTTCCTTTCGTTTGATTTGCGGTAAAGATTTATTGTCAGTCAACTCTGCAACTATTCCTGCAACCTTTAAAAAACATAATCTAAAATCCATTTTCAAATCATGAATGGGTAATTGTTAATGTTGAGATGAGACAGACGAATGTTCTTACTTTGTTTCCAAAGACTGTTTTTAATTCATCTGGAGTTGTATCCGTATCTTCAACAGTGTCATGTAATATTGCTGCCTGAATAATTTCCAAATCTTCAACACCACCTTCTTCTACTAGGATTTGAGCAACCCCTGTAAAGTCAATAAAATCATATTGCTTATAAATAGATATATATTTAGTCTAACTGCAATTCAATTATTTTTTAAATGGTGTTTTCGGTTTCATATTATTTAGGTTGTAAACTTAAGTTACCGATTGGATGATTAATATAAGGAGTTCCCTCAGGATCCTTCCTGCGTTGATTTTTATGCTTGTTTGCAGCAAAATTGACTGTGAACATCAGATTTGCAATGCTGCTACGGGAAGCAGAATGATTAGATTCATTTTGAGCATCTTTTTGAATATTATCTTCAGTATAATTTTCATCGGAGTTTCTCGCCTTCTTAGCATCCGGACTTTCAGGACAATCCATCTTGTGTCAAACCCGTTGTTTACCAACTTTCGGGTAACTTATCTTGCCTCTGCCTCAAGGATATTTTTTCTAAAATAATATTAAAATATTAAACATACAATTTTTCTTTATGTTTATTAATTACTTACACCATAGACCCACTCATCTCTTATTGCTCCTCTATCCTATTCTTTATCAAAAAAAATTATTTGTCGAACTTTCTTTTTCAAGCCTTTAATGGCAGTCCGACTGCAACTTAACTGCATTAGCAACAACTGTATTTGCTAAAAATTTAGATTTACTACCAAAGTTGAGTTTACTGTGAAAGTCCTGTTAGCTTGTCACGACGACTCGACGAACCTGCAAAAATAATGAGACAGTGCGGAAAACT
>JAQFYB010003904.1:0-17875 GCA_034694085.1 Pogonognathellus longicornis | reverse complement strand
GTTAAATATTAGTTAGTGCCTTTTGTGGTCAAACTGCATAAATGACTTAAGCGAAGAAACAACTAAGGTCTCGATATGCAGTTTAGTTTAAGTGAGGTAGATAGGTTTAATTTATAAATATTTCTTTAAATTTTGCTTTTTTCCTTCGATTCTTTACTATTATGACAGCACATCTAACACCCGCATAACTTAGCAATGCTGCTTCACCAATAAGTAGTCCTGGAAGAAGTGCTGTGGCTCCAACACTGACAGCTAATACCCCAACTCCAAGTGTTGTAATTCCCGTAATACCAAAAGTAATGTCTGTCACATGAATAGCCCAAGATTTAATAAGTCTTCCCCTCGTAGAGGAACTAACAACGTATTCTAGTTCTCCATCACAATCCATGGCCAGGTGCCCATTTTTGGGATAAACAGCAACATATTTCCACAATTTAAGCTTACTTTCCCAATCTTGCATATTTTTGAAAATTTTCCCGTTTACATCGACAAATACGAACTCTTGATTTTCGTTTTGCAGCCCGACTTTGAATAATATTTTCAACGAAGTATACGATGGGAAGAATTCTGTTGTTGACTTTTTCTCGTAGACTAAAGGCAAAATTCCGAGTTTCAAAGAAAATTTGCTTAAACTAAATATGGCTTCTTTGGTCTTTCTATATCGTTTTTGCAGGATTATAGGAAGTTTATGAACAAGAGAACATGATGACAATCCTAAGCCAAGTAGAATTACTTTGTTGCATTCTTCTTCACCATTAATTAAATGTAGCTTGTCCATTCCTTCATTGTAAAATGAAAGAAATATCGTTTCCGCATCTGTCCATGTACTTTTACATGCATGGATTCTTTCGAATTTGGTACTAAGCGAATCTTCATGTAAAAATTGAAAAAACTGGTCAAATTCCATTCATAACCATTAAAATTAAAAGTAAGCAATCGTGGAGAATTACTATTACAGATAATTAACTGCGTATAAAATATACCTTCGTGTGAATCTTCTATTAACAAAATTTTACTATCACCAATAATTCTATAACTTCCTGTTCGCGGCACACTTGTGAAATCTGGTATAACAAAGTAAAAAACATGTAAATATTTGACCATTTTTTTAATTTTTTTATTATAACTGAAATATTTAATGTGTAAACTGTATATAGAGTAAGTGCACATACGACTAATGGCGGAAGTGTCATTTTGATCACCCAGCTGAGAATTTTGTGGTGAGACATTAGTACAACTTTCATGTAACAATGTACTCTGTGAGATTGTGAGTTTGCTATTACACCTGCTACAAATGAGTGTTTGTTGTGATTGCCATTTTTGCGATTGTGACCCTGAAAATTGGAAATACTTTCATTTAATCTTGTAAAGTACAGTTACAAGAATTTTTTACATTAGTATTTCAAATGTCATATTTAAATGGCGCATTTGGTAGTGTGTGCGAATAAATGATTACCGTATTGTGTACGAACTAATTTGTCATAAAGACTCATTTTAGAATCCCCAATGCCAGCTAATGATCCAAAATTTCCTGCTGATCTAACCACTTCAAGTCGGCCTTTCAAAACATTGTTGGTTGTATCAACTAAATGCAAAAATCATGTTAATGAGTATTTTTATAGATGTAGATAAATATAAAAATTACTTAAACGCGTAAACAGTATAGTGAGTCACTTAGAATAATACTTTAATGTAAAAAGAGTATGACATACGTCGATAGTTTGGAACTACTGGCAAACTTCTGTTAAAATTGTATTTCTTCAACATGGGTTGAGGCATTTCTTCGTAAATGGGTTCTACAATTAAAAAAACAAAGCATAATAACAATTTACATTGAACCATAACCCCAGGTTGTCTTCACAAGAGATATCTATGTAGGATCATAAATATTTTTAGTATGTACTTTAAGTAAAATATACCTTCCTCATCTTCATTCGTGGACGACACACAATCCGACATAATATGTTCCGGCTCATGATAAATATTTTCTATTGACAAAACACAGCAATAAACGTTATTTATTAATAAACTGATAATAAACTGAAACTGAAAATAAGAATTATCCTAGGTATACAAAAAATGAAACATAACATATTATAATGTTCACCTTCTTCACAAATAGATTGAGTAGATTGATCTGTTAATTCATCTTCAAAAACAATATCCATTACACGGTCGAAACAGACACTGTAGTCAACAACTGTGTAAATAAGTTCGCAAAATAAGAAAAGTGAAGTTTTAAACATTAATTGAATGTTATTAGTAAATTAATAAGAGTAAAGAGTAATATTAAATACCTCTTGTTTTTGAAGAATCCATATTATTGCTGGATTCCAATGCAAATCATACAATATTTACATAAACTGCTCTATTTTACCCTGTAAATTTTTATGAAATCTAAATGCTCTATATAAAACAATATTAGTTAAATGTTGAAAACTACAAACTGTTATAGATATGACAAAAAACTATAAAAAGTACTACAGCCAATATAATATTCGCTCTTTCCTACCGAAAATTCAACTAAATATGTAGCAGTACTCACAATCGATTTCATTTAGAAAGCTTCCTATGAATCATTTTGATCCATCCGTATAATTTTACATTCCAAAAATATGATATTAACACTTCCCTAATTTAACATCATGATCAATTGTATAGATGCTCATATAAATAAGTCAATATACACAAGCATAGAGATATTATTAATATCAGTATAAACAAACAGTGCTTCAGTAGCTGATAAGCTATATAAACATAAATTTGGGTTCAGTAAATGTATTTTCAATTAGTAAGTACATGATATAAAGTGTTATCAAACATCATACTCAAATCCACAGTCACTACTACCGCAACTAAAACTACTTACTCTTTACTGAATTAGAATAAAAAGAATACCCAATATGAAATAAATGTCGTTTGCAGATTTTGTTATCAATTCAAGAGCTTCCTTATACTACAGTGTACCCATATACATCTACATTATATACAAGAATTTTTAATTCGTAAATATATTATTAACTGTTAAGAACTATATTAACTAACCATATTATATGCTTTTACATTACCTACTATTATTAATATGCTACCGAAAAAAAGGCATATACAAGATTCCACATAGGTAAGCAAGCACCTACAAAAATTGTTAACCAATTATGTCATCTTTTTATAATATCTTTTACATACTAGGTATATATGTATCTATTTGTACATTTACATTACATAGATATTGTTTCATAGTTTCACTATGTGTCATTACAGTCATTAGGTAATTGTAGCAGAATTTACTATACCCGCCTATACAGATATTAAAAACAATTTAAAATTTATTCATATATTCAATTATCAGGATAATAAGTACCTACCTACTTACTGATATGCTGTGTGTAGGCTTATTTATTAGTCTTTGTATAGTAGTGAATATTTGTAGTAGTAGCAATTTAAAAAGTATTCTTAACAATGAGACAGTTTTTTTAACGATAATGGCATTCTGTTTAGGTATACAGTATGCCAGTAGCTCTGTGTGTTAAATTGGGTAGCTCCTAGCTTTTATCTTACAGTTATAATATGTATTATGTTTTGTCCATAGATTTGTGTGTCATTGTTTGTACAACGCACAATATTACTCTTTACTCTTTCGCATAATTTTTTTTTCATACCTTACACATTAGTCAAATAGTAATTATGTTAACAAGTAAATATAAAACTAAATGCCCATTGTAAATGAAATACTGTTACAGATCCAGCTATTATAATAATTGGTAACTCCTAATTGTATGTCAATCTGTGATGTACACAATCACATGACAATAAGGAAAAACGACGATGAAATTTATTAGCTGTATATATATCCAGTTAGTTGATTAGTTTCCCCATGTAAGTAAACAGTCCCACCACACCACATCATCAGTACAGCTAAAGAAGTATAAAAACCCAATGAACACATACCATGTCGCATGTTTAGCTTTTAAATTCATTAATTCCTGAATGCAATCCCATTGAGTCAGTGCATTCAGTGTCAGCAACCGTTTTTTCATATATACATTTACAACATATAAAAACATACGCGTATACATAATATCATTCATTTTAGCTATAAGAAAACTGATATACAAAGTGATTCGCCTTCACAAAAGAAAAAATTGTCATTGGATGGAAAAAAATGGGTTCACTTCATATATCACATGTACAAACATATACCTAGCCATATGATGGATACAAGAGTCGAACAGCCGACTGTGTGTATGGACTATACATACAAACTGAATTCGCCTTCACGTGTTATATGACAATGATCCTAATAATTCTGTGAATATCACAACAGGACACACACACTCTCACACACATATTCAAATAGGAAAGAAATTCTTATCGCCCATAACAATTTTATTGTGATAACTACTAGTGTGTCCATGTATTTACATGGACACCAGGTTTATATAACATTAACATTAGTATGTTGATTCTGATTCGTTTCTGTTTCGTTCTATTATAATCATAGAATTTATTACACAGTTATATCAAGTAAAGATAAAATCATCTAGGTATGTAGCATAAAGCAAACAAGAACAAGACAGTCTTCAGATGCGTTCGGGTAATCCCAAGGTGCCCCAATGTCATGTAAAGATGATTGCAGTTCCACATAATTTCTGAGTGGCTGACCGGTGTCTGTGATCAATGCAAACAAGTGTAGTTATAGTTAACACTCGAATCCGTTTCCGTTATACGTAAATATATACACATACATATACAGAACAAATTATGTTTATTTATTTGCTACAAATCCTTCATTGTCAGTCAATCAAAATTAATTACTAAAGTAAATCCCTATATACACATCATTTCCTTTACTTCTCGGTTATCAGAATTCTTGTATAGAAATAATGGACTTCACTCTCACACCCATATCGTTATGTTATTCTGGTTGAACCCAATGCATCATTAGCTCATACTTTCATATTATTGCATTTTAACAAGCGTCCACACGGGAAGTAGAAATAGTGATGATAATTATTAGGATGTTGGATTTTGTAACAATATTTGAACAGTATAATGATGGTGGAAAAATCAATGAGTAAAATCAAAGTCTAATTTGCATATCATGTATACAGCTAAGTGTCAATCAATATAAGGATGGTGCGCTCGTTGTAATAAGTGTATTACATTCTATCTCATAAACTACCTCAGCATATTTATTGTATAATGAGAATTTCATGAAATCTTATTGACCTTACTTACAGAAAGCGACTCTAATATGCAACCTTCTGATTAAGGTATACACATAATATCAATACACACATCTTATCACTTTGTGTAATGGAAGTATCTAATCATCCATTTCCACGATTGCATGATGATGATATTTGTAAGAATCTTATACTACTATTGTATCTTCTCATGTTTAATACTTATATACATCTTAAAACCTTCGCTTTAGAACAAACACAGTTAACTACTTAACATAAAGAAGTAAGTAACACGGTGGTGCGTAACTATAATAAAATTCGCATAAACAACGAGGTAATCAAATCCTTAATGAACCTATTCCATTTGTCTTCCGAAAATCTTCCACACATAATTCACTCGAAAGAAAACTAATCGAATTTAGTCTTGTGTAATTTGGTGCTTAAGTAATAATAGGGTTTAATGCATATGAAACGAAGTACAAACAGGTGAAAAATTGTTTATCGCAAAATAATTACATACGAACATACTTGTATCATGTATCATATTATATTGTTTTATAAGCGTTTTTCCGACTTGGTTTATATTATTCATAAATTAATCATGATAGATACTCACACGCATCAGAAATCAGAATTACATTTATGACTCCCATTATTACAAAGCTTCTTTGTTCGAGGCTGTCTTACACACTTATACAGATCAGTTTACCTTGATTCCCTCTTGCTAACAAGTAAGTGAAAATGAAAACGTAGCTGGTTTACATTGGATATAAGCAGTGTGTAGTGTAGTATGTGTTTACTTATACAGTACTTTTGTGGACACCATTATACGTATTACAGTGGGTAATACACTTTTTTAAGCTATTAGTGCATACTAACACACTTAAATTTAACAACACGATTATATAACGTATTATTGAGTGTAGTATGGTAGACGAATGTATGTTATACTTGCTACCAATATGTGGCAAAGGTGTAAAGACCTTGGTTAATGGTTAGTATTCTATTTAATGTAGTATAGTATGTAAGTACAAACATTAGGTATGTTCTACCTAATACAGATAGTACAGAGGAATGTGATTTGGTTGAATGGAGACTACACGTTTACACATTTTGTACGAGTTCGTTGTGTGAGCTACCATTTTACAAAGAGATTTACAGTCTTTTAGTATGTATTTGTATTCTGGAAGTGGATTACGCATAACCGTCTCGTACTGTAAAGTGCCTATAGGTATATAAAATTGCAAAAATGTTCATATTTTATCTATACATGTGAACCACCTAAGCAAAGCACAAAAATGCACATAGCATGACAATAATTAACCACATAATGCATTTTTGCAACCTATATTTTTAAAAATGTAAGGATTGCACATTAGCGTGCCACTATTAGTAAGTACTACCGACTACCGTGTTAACAACACCATACAATGAAAATACAAAATCACGCATCTCTCAAATTAACTTGTCTTATTTCTACCATGCACTTTTTCATCTGTCGCCTTTTTTGCTTTGTGGAACAGACATACAACCGAAACAACAAACTACTAACATAGGGATATTGTGTGGTTGAAATAGCATTATAATACAAATAAATATAAAATAATTCTCTAAAAATATTTGATAATTGAGTGGTTCATACACAGCAGAGCTGTAATCAGCCAACCCCAACAAACTTTAATATTTCCACTACATAATGTAGATATCTTAACTCTCAATAATAAGGCTATCAAGAACCGCCTACCTCAATATGATATAGATATTATGATAATGTGTGGTGGTAGCAACTCATTTTTATCTGAAACGCAATTGTTGATTTCAATAAAAACATTGGAGAGTGGAGATTATGTGTATAAAAATATACACAGCATGACATCATATCCTTATCCAGGTTTTACATTAGGAACGAGTTTGTTTTGTATTTTCATGGCAAGATTCATGCATTGCGTAGATTTACATAATGCTTTTTACATAATGTTTTAATGTTGCTGCAACTGCAACCGATTAAATAAATACATTTGCATACTGCCATATTCGTTTTGTTATGTTATGTAGACTCATCCAGGAATAATATAATAATAATAACATCGGCCACCCTGGACTCATCATCTATTTGTATAACACTCAAAAAAAATTTAATATGTACATGGTCAGGTTAAAGAGGATATACAATTGTAGAAAATCAAAAATAAAGGTGCAGTGAATAGATACAATTTTTACCAGCTAATTCTTCGGAAGCACATAAATAAAACACGAAAAAGAAAATTACGTATTACTGTCCATACTTACTCATATGTAAATTATGTATTATCTTGCATTGCTGGTTATTAAAGCATATTATATTGAAGCATTTAAGAATGATTAAAAACGAACACCCAATTAAAAAATAACAATTAATAAAAAGTTATTTGCATTCTAATATAATATGTACAGTAACATTTTTATAGTCTTCCTGTAGAAACCTAATTGGTCATGATTGAAATCTATATATAGTATTAAAAATACTTGAAGTCATTCTTTTATTAGGCCTACAATTGTCAGTCATGAATTATGCATCATAAATACATTATGATCGTTTCAATGGAACACTTGAAAAGAAATTATTACTCATTATTTTGCATATCAAATAAAATATTTCCAATATTCATGATTCCACACACAGTACAGTTATTGTGCAACGTACGGAAATTAGTAATTAAAGAGGTATGTTTAGTACCTACATTATATGACTGTTAACTGTTCAAAAGCATTTTTTAAATAAATGTTCAGGGCTACATTAGTAATCAACTGATACAGTGCATATATACAGATATATTCAGTCACTCACATATTATTTTCTCACGTCATAACTAACACTATGTGTAATATGCACTCACATGGACACAACTACTACAACTTATAAGCATTTTATTTATATAGAAAGAAAATGGAGGAAAAAGTTAGTCTCATAATAATAAAAATATTATTATACGGTCATTGAAACACCAGTGTACTTTGACATACATGATATTACGTTTCTTTAAATTTTGCTGCAATGTATCTGTACTTAAATGAAGTTGAGAGAAGATAATTGCGTCATTTCGAGGGTCAGACCATTTACACGCGCTGCAATCATCAAGAAGCAAATGCAACTGGCCCAACTTGAACAAGAAGCAAAGAAGAAATATTAACCTTGTCTGTTCACCTGTTGATGAATCCAAACGTTAATGCACTGACATCAAACTACAGTTGTACTACTGTAATGAATGAGACATAAACACATGAAGATTTCTTGTACAAGATTATGATTAAAAAATAAATAATATTGCATTGCACGTATTTATTTCTATTATTGAATCTGGACAGTGTATGTATCCTTTTTTGGACGAAATCATAATTTTTAAACTAACAAGTGTAACAAGGTTCAAATCTTATAATAAAATATGTCACAATACCTAATCCCAATTATTATGCGAATACCATTCTGACAAAAACTTTAATACTATAAATTATTAGGTACTTATTTTAACTGTAAAATATAATAACTACCTAACTATTTGTATGTTTGGTAAAAATGAAGCTTTAAAGGCGAGCTTTAACGGGTACCCACTGCAAATTCAGTTTATGCATACATGCTTCCTTAGAACATTTTGATAACAATTTTATTTCTATAATTGCTAATTACGCTGGTTAAAAACACTCACACGTGTATTTATTGTGCAAGATTTTTAGCAAGCTAATGTACTTGTTAAGTGTCTCTCATGGCATATGCATTGACCTGATTGCAATAAAGTGCAGAGTACAGTCTAATGAGACGGTAAGTTTTCAATAACAAGGACGTAAGAAATTGTAGCAAAATATGTAGAATTAGTAGCTTAGTGTTTACACATAAAATATCACGTATAATAAACATATTATAAAAATATGTTTTCCTAGATTCTAATTGAATAAACACTACAGGACGATACATTTTGCCATTATACAAATAGTACTAGTTATTATGACAGGAGATATGATATGATTGATGTTGTGATATATACAAATGTGGAGATTTTACAAGTTTTTGTTTGTTTTCGTTTAAATGCACGTGGAGTTCTTGTAGGTATTACATATAAGTTTTTCATATTTTAAAAAAGTTGTAAGTTTGGGGATTTGTGTTAGGGACTTTTATGTGTATTACTTTTATTTTTCTGTCAAGCATGAAAAATGATACAATCAGATATATATATTATTGTTAACTTTGATCTTCGTTAACTCAGCTACTTATGTCCCACTCACTACTGGGTCGACTGGTTGAAATTTTCATAAAGTTTTTGTGATAGAGTTCTATGTTATGTGTCTGAGACTTGCCCCAAAAATCCAGCTTAAACCAGTTTTTTGTATATATGAATGACACCTTTATCTTGCTGGGTGTGTGGTTTACAAATTCAGTGAAATACTTTGACAAAAATCGGAATCCTTTATTATATGACTGGTGTAGCGACATGTTACATTGTTAATGCAGCATTAAAGTTTAGATGATTGGAGACCTGCGTGATAGTAGTTTCAAGTATGAAAATCCAAGTGAATACTAAAGTCTTAAGTGTAGTAAAATGAAAAAATTCTAAAAATATATTTTCTGATGAGTATTCAGAGATGCACTTCTTTCGCCATCTGAAAAACTGAAGGTGAAAAAGTTCATAAACAATGATTTCAATTACTTTCACAAACTGATATAATTTATGCTTTAAAATATGAATTTTATAATTTACACTAACCAGGAACTCGTCATCAGTTTGCAAATTACATGTACTTGGATATAACGAGGATTAAATAAATCATTCGTCTTGAATTTTTTTTATAACATTGGTATTATATAATATAATAAACCTCCTGGACCATTCTAATTTCAGTGAAACAATATACAAAAAGATGACATAGCTTTTCACCTTATTAAACAATCATGAAAGAATCCAGCGTAAAAAATTGGCAGACAACCCTACAAAAACTCGTAATTCATCTATCTAATAAGCAAGAACACAAGAAAGGCTATGCAAACCAGCTAACTTAATTTCTGTTCCATGTCTTTACTTATTTTTTGCAGAGAATAACAAAGAATTCACCTCCGCATTCTTAAAGTCATAGAATTACTTTCCAATCTATCTGCTTTAGTTCTACAATCGATAGTTTTGTGTATTCACATTTTAACTCTTCAAAAACTAAGCTAAATTTATGAAAAAATATCTCATCATAATCACATTGTGCTATATTTATTATTGTACAAAACGTGACCTTACAAAAACTAAAAGCAATTAATATGGTTTATGTACTACAAATTTTTTCAAATAAATTGTATGTGCGGAAATATTGTGCCTATGTGCTATATACGGAATTTTTGCTTCGATGTGTTCCTTAAAATTAAAATTTACTTGACTTAGATGGATGTAAGTTTGCAAATTATGGCGATTTTTAAGCATACCTAATGCTTGTTCTTTGTGTTTTAATAAGATTTGCCACACGATTTCGATTGTGTTAAAACAACTAAAAAATACAAAATTGAGGAAATGATGTAATAAGAATGTAAGGAAGAATTCGTGGGATTTCAAATATTACTCAGAGCTTAATTATAAACCCAATAAATCTGTAAGCAAAAAACTTGACCATCCAATTAGCACAATGATAAATAGTGTATTTATCCATGATTAAGGATTTGATTAAGAACAACAACAACACTGGAGCGAGATTCATCTTTTGTTTATTACGTCGTACTCAATGCCTCATGCAGTAAAACTAGATGCATAGAATTAGAAATACAATAGCATTGAATGATCCTTATACAAGCAATTTTATAACTACAATCTATGACCTAGCTATTCTATTACTAATTATACATAGGTTACATGACAAACTTGAAGTAATTGAAATCACATTAGAAAAATATTAAAATATATTAAGATGTCAACAATTTTCAAACCTCCAATACTTGAGTGTATATAAATAATAATTTTTTCATACGTTGCAAAAAGACTGGTCAAACAAATTTCGTTTTAGTTCATACTATGCTCAAGAATGGCTATAAAATATTATTTGAAACACAGGGATTTACTGTGAATATGAATAGATAAGATCCATAAAGATAGGTACTAAAATAAGTAGGCATAATTTGTATATTAAAATCTATACTGGCATAAACAATCTCACATACTTGATTTAAGCCTAAGGGGAATTCATCAATGTTATATTATGATTTCACTTAATTAGTAAGTGATTAAGCTCTAGTATGAATTTTTAGATTTATGCTGGTGCATATGGCTTTATTAATTTAGCTTCATGTACGTGTCGGCAAATGGCCTATTGTTGATTTGATGCGCACGATTGCACATCAGCATTTAATTTTGCTACATGTAAAAATTAAATGATCATGACATATTTTCCTAAATATGATTTCACGAAGCGATTAAACCTATCGTAAATTGGCTGAACATGCAAAACCATACTTGAACTAACCTACTAACTAACTAACTAGCTAGCTAACTATGTGTTGTTGTTCAAAAGATCAATGTCAGCTTAACGAATAAATAGCCTAGGTAGGTACGTACGTCTAAATTTACGTAGCAGGAATTTTTAAATAGGCGTAATAGATTTAATGCACTTAGCAGATACGAAATCTAAACAAAATCATGTTGAAAGACAAAGTGTAATAATAAACCAAAGTGGAATTGGTGTAAGAATTACGAATACCTGTAGGCTGTAATGCATAAAATCACTCAAGTTGTAAAACTTGGGAAATGTTTTGCTTCGCTGCTAAACAAGTTTAGCCTTAGTTCTAAAATAGCAAGTGCTGAACCAATTTCAAAGTTGAGCTTGGGTTTAATTTACAAATGCAAACTACTATAATGTTATTTAACACTGATTGTAGTGAATAGAATATTATATTATTTGTACAGTTGTTATTCTATCGTTTGTAAAATATTGAAAGTAAAAAGGACAACAATTTTCATTTCTTAAGAATACAAAATCTGCAAATATTAGAGGTAGAAGTTTAGCAATTAGCATTTCAGTTAAAAAGCGGCGTTATACAAGGAAATTGCATTTAGATAGGTATGTACATGTATTCCTATTCATGCATAAAGGAAAACCTAATATTATATTCATAAAATGCACACAATTACAGAAGCTATAAGAATAATTATGTTGTAGATTAATGTGACATTTATCTAATTAAGTGCAGCATAATTAATTCTGTGCCTATTGAAAGTGTTGAGTGTAAACACGAATGCTACTGAAGATATACAATTACAGCGGAATGAAAACAACCAGTGATTGTATGTGAACTTCAATTTTTCTTGTAAAATCTCTGTAGGTCTAACATTTATTATGGTGTTGCATGCTCATTGCAGATTGCACCTTATGTTGTTACTAACCGTGGGAATTTCCACATGTCGAGTGCCTGTGACTAACCTCTTGCTATATCTGACACGAGCATAATCACACAATTTATAAACCTTTAAGAGACTCCAGAGGTTATAACAAAAATAATAACAATCATGTGCTACTTTGCGTCAATGATTTTTGACCCTCGCATCAATCTTTCAGCCTTAAGGCAGGTAAATAATCCAATACATTGATTCACTCTTTCTCCTGAACCGTGGCTATAATATATATTTCCAATCAATGTAATTGAATCAAAGATAAAAGTCAGGATTTTACATAGTTATTTAGTATTTAGAGTCTGATTTTCTCAGAAATACAAATACGCATCTGTAACAATGAAAAAAGTACAATATTAACATAACGAATGCATTGTAAAACTCAAAATTAAAATTTACATACACTTACTCTTATAATATTCGTTACACATATTATTATCAATCGCAGTACGTAAAGAATTAGGTAACCCCAATATTAACTGTAAGGGAGGAATTTCATTCATTTAATTACAATTCCAGTTTTAAAGAAATAGAAACCTACGTCAGCAATCGTAATAATAATAATCATAATGCTACGGTTGAACTTGCTCATGTTTGTACATATAGACTAGTCTGAACTCGCAACACACATAATACTTACAGCGGCATAGATTTTTCATTTTTCATACCTATAATAATATTGCCTCCCGATTTTCGGGAAGACAAATTTCAGGTTACGTACGTCATCAGTAGGATTCTCTGGTAATTGTAAAAATAGTGCATGATAATGATAAAGTAGACGCGATGAATAGCAATATGCTTAATCACACAGTAACCCATTGTGCTGGTCAAACTTAATTATAAGAAGCATATGAAACAATTAAAGTAATTATAGTGCATTTATAAAGTTGGTAGGTACCAGGTAGGTATCCTTTCCTAAAATCGACGTACATAGAATTTACATCTAAACTATTAACTTACTTATGATAACACTAAAAAAATTAAATAGTACGTAGACCCAATAAAATTTTATATGTGAGTAAATGTTTATTATAGCATTTATATAAGTACCCAGTTACACTTAATGTATAATCGAATAATCGAATTAGTAATATACCTAGATGGTTAGTTCAGGTACAAAGTACAAACATTAAATATAAACAATACCTACTAAAAACACAATCTGCACCTTTATTTGCTAAGTGTGGAAAAGTTTGTTAAATTGCAAATTTATGTACCACACCACTGCAGCAGGGATATTGCATTAAAATCTATTATTATGTGACGGTTGGCAATACATGAAATTTACTGAGCAAAGGGGGCATTTATATTGTGTTTACTGTTTATGTGTAGCAAACGTGCATTATGTGTGTTAAAATGTTATTTATACATATACATAGTGTATGCATCATTCAGTACCAATACGACACACTTTGAGAAGTACAGCAGGCCAAGAAATAATAACATTTATATCAATACGATACGTAAAACTGTAAGAACTAGCATGTTTTGGTTTCTCTATTATAAGATTACGAATGTATACAACTAGGTATACAACCCCAAGGTTGTAAATATCGGAAAAATGAACTTGGACTTGAGCATGTGAATGGCGAAACGATTACATTTCATTGAACACATGCAATGTGCACGGTATAAGTACCTTACAACTTCGTGTATGCAGAGTTAATGAATTCATTACACATGCACTAGCATTGAAGAAATAATAAATACTATCTTGATCCACATATCTTTGAATAATAAACACATTTTTCCAGTTTCTCTTCAATTATTTAACAACTATATTCTCTACTGAGGGCGACAACAAAATAAATGACCGCTACATGAGGTAAAGATACACAAATACTGAAAAAGTCAAATTTTTTTAATTTCCTTAAGGGAAAGTTTTATATCAAAAAGGAAGATCAAAATTTTCCTTGTACCCTTTTATAATTACTTGTAAATTTAAGCTTGGGTATGCGCAATTTCTTATTAATTGCTTGTAATGAGCTGTATTTGAACTTCTCCTTAGATAATAAAATAATTTTCCTCTTCACAATTTTACAATTACATGGTAGTAAATTATATTACTGTGCTCACTGCAGTGTTTGTTGAGAAATGAAAATAAACTCTACAACTATTTAAGCATTAGGAAAAATATTATACAATAGAAACGTAATAGGTGCTAAAAGTATTAAACAAATTGCATTAGTTAACTTTAATGCTTTATTTATATAGGTAGGTCTATTATAATCGCTTATGGTAGTAGCAGATTAAATAGTTGAAGATACTTTACGTAGAAACTCTTTAGAAACTGTTTTAAATAATAGAGCATGAAAACAATGCATCTGTCTTAATGTACTGAACTTAAATTTACAAAAAGATAATGGAATAATTGCGAATGCGGCAATAACCACCAACACCAACATTCTTACGCATATAATGTCATGCCTCAAAATCATAAGCTAACTAGTTAGAATCTGTATTCCTTAAAAAACCTCTAATAACACAATTTAGACAATTTTTCATCATTTAAGTGTTCAATGCACTAATTTGTTTAATACTAATATTTAGTCGACTTGTTTTGTGTCGTAGCATCACTTAAGTGTAAAACAAGGAGATAAGTTGAGGTAAAGGTGAAGTAATGAAGAAATGTATTAAAATATTATGTCAGTACATATTAATGATACTAAAGCTCAATGTAACGCATATTCACTTGTACTATTGAAACATTGCATATAGACGAGCAACGAAGAGGAAACATTAATAAAAGTTGTAACAAAAGGAGTTGTACTTGTACTTGAAGCTTACAAACTTAGCAAAGAACCTTTGTATTTAGTATAATTACATTACGTATTATACCAATGTATTTTTCTGATTACAAGAACCAACAAACAACAACAAAATTTATACCACACACTCACATAGCCATAGCATGGATGTCATACTCAGAAAATATAACTGTCTGTAGAACAACACATTTTGTAGGTATACCTAAATATAGGTAGGTAGTTAAAGAATTTACAGACGTATGAAATGATTCTGTGTATTTCTATGTGATTACTATCATCAGAAGAATTGAAGTGCTGGTATTTTTCTACGTTGGTATCATTCATTGCACACATTACATTGCCTAAAAATACGTACATATGAATTCGCATTGCAATTATAGAAGAGGTGCTGAATTAGACAAGTATGAGTCTAGCATGTGTAGGACTACATAAGTGTGTATGCTACACATTCATTACATCAATTTACTTAGACTGTATTGTATAAATAGTGTATTATATCTGAATGATAATAATAAGGTACCTCGTTTCATTACTAATATTATAGTGTGGAGGTAGCCAATGTGGTATGAGTTATACAATAAATTTATAAGGTAGCCTTAGATTGCTATAACAAGTTGCAAGTGTGTATTTGTTCATTAGAAAAAAACTGTGCGATAGGAAGCTCTCTGTAGTTAAGAGTATAATATGAAATGTATGAAGTTGAAGTGCTCTCTAATAAACAGTCAGTAGCCTTCTTTACTTTCCTCTCTTTGTTGCAGTTAGTTAGTTGTTTCATGTTTGTGTCTCATGTGGCTTGGCTTTTGGCGTCTGGTCTCACACTTGAAGTTTGTATTGAGACACACAGATACATGAGACTCGTTGGTGAGTGAGACATTCCGTTCTTCTACTCTTTCTGGCTGTTTCTACACGAGGATTTGACAAAATTTTCTGATACAGGAACACAAAGCAGCAAAGCGAACATTTTCTTTAAAATCTCACGGTTTGATTAATTTTTATGAACCTGTTATTTTGCTAAGTAATAAAAATGAAAAATATTATTATGTGTGTTAAGTGTGAAAACTGTTAAATTAAGAACTAGGGAATTTGTGTAGAATATTACATAGTGATATTAGAGAAGTGTGGTGATTTTATGCGAGTGAGGACTGATAAATGTGTCCGGAACTTTGTTTACTATTTGTATTAAGTGAAACGTGACCCGCGTAGAGGGACTTCACATTATAATGGGAGTGATAAATACTCAATTAGCTCGGTTATTTTATATATTAGGCTACAAAATCGCGGAACGTCCGAAACATTTTATAATTACACCTCTTATCATTGTATGTGCTCTAAGTACAGGACTGTTACATTTAAAGTATACAAATGATGTAGAGTATTTGTACACGCCAACAAATGGCGAGAGCAAGACTGAGAGATTACTAGTGGAGAAATTGTTTCCTATGAATAACAGTGCCAGATTCGATCCATCAAGACTAACAAAAATCGGAAGATTTGCAAGGTAATTCAAAGTTTCTAAGTAATCATACCTTTCGTACAGCTAGAATTTTTATAGACGTATGCAAATGTAATTAGAAGCTTCAGCGTTTCATACAATGCGCATTTTAGACTTCAATACACATTATACCAGCACAACATTAATTCTAAATTTCGGAGTAGGTATATTATTTTAATTATGGACAAAATAATAATAAACAATGCAAAACCAATATGTAAGCAAGTATGAAAAAAGACCACACGCAAGCTCACACATACACACATACACGAGCACAGATGAATTGACATTGATTTTCTAATAAATTAGTTATTGCTGACGATAAGCTACTTAATAAAGTTGCAATTAAGTTATACCTAAATTGATACCTATGTTTGCATGCAATTATTTCATGTTGGCTTTATAAAGAGGGTTATTTTTAGATTGGTATTAGCACATGAATAAAAAGTTGGTCGGTAAACATTAAATGTGATAATTACTTACATATTTATGTGATTTGCTGTAAGCAAATTGTAACAAATGGAAATTAATTCATTAGATAATAAGGAAACTTGTATGCACATGGGAAATTCCAGTTTTTTAGTAACTTTCCTTTTCATTTTCCTTCGGTGGCTGTACTTGTTTTCGTTTTATCAAATGACGTACGTTTCACTTTGCTTGCATCGCGATCATTACTACTTGTAGTTGCATCGTAAACACATTTTATTAAACCTACAAAATGTCATAAAAAATTAACCTGTTACATGTAAAGATGTTTTATAATTGTAGCACGTTTTTCAATCTGATTACTTTTCACACAATAACTCACTACACAAACACACGGCAAAAGTAGTACAACCCTTTGCTTTTACTATGTATGTTTCTGTAGAAAACTGAGGCAAACTTGTCTTAAATTGATAGTAATGTAGCTCAAGATTATAAATGACTTAATGTAGGCGTGCAAAATCATGACTGAATGTTGAGATTTTAATATAGATAAGTCGTGAGTGACTGGATATTATTGAAGTTCACCATTCCATGAATAATGAAAGTGGTATGAAA
>JAQFYB010003903.1:0-17877 GCA_034694085.1 Pogonognathellus longicornis | reverse complement strand
GGGGGGGGGTCTTAAAAGTATGACGTAATTATTAGGGGGGTCCACGAAAGTGTGACACATGGTGACAGAGGGGGGGGGGGGAGGGGGTCCAAAATTGGCAAAATTTTGGTTACGTGTTTTGTGCATGATCCCTTTAAGACTAACAAAATATATTTAATTCAAAATTGCCGAGAAGTGTGTAATTCTTACAACATCGGTTTTATTTGGTTTATTGACCCGTATTATAGTTGAGCACAACACAACCAATTTGGCTTTAACAAGGGAACCAACTTTCGCTTTTTCCTTGCATGCAAAATATTAGCTGCCCAAATCCACTTATTCACTTATTTCTTAAGTAAATGATATTGTAAAATAAAGTAAAATCGTAAATAAATGTACATGGTAAATGTATTTTCTAAAAATACATTCGGTCCCTACTGCAACATTGCATTGGGTCCCTTCTGCGCATCAATATTGTAATGCTAATTTCCTAATGAAAATTCTCATTCGTAAGGGAAACTTAAAGGTAGATCTCCACAACTAATATTTTGCATCTAACGCAGAAATTGGTTAGGTATATATTAATCGTACGAAGTTTCATTGAAAGTCGTGAGACGCATAAATACAACCAGATGGTTCCTTTGTAAGCCTTTTAATAATCGTGTGAATGAAAAAGCCATTAACTATAATTTTTAGTTAATGCATGAATTAATGAAGCAATTATTTGATTTGATTTGATGACTTTATTTAATTGACAGTACTGTCAGCTTCTAGGCTTGGTCTCTCCCAGGTGTCACAATAAACTCACTAACCAATTCACTACTACTACTTTCTATATGTCTATATAAATTAATTTTAAGAATGATTGTCTTAATTAGTATATTATCACTAATGTTAGGTATTTATACAATTTTTTGTGTTTTGTTTATTATCAGGAGCCCCTTTTGTACAAATGCTCTTTTAACATAAGAATACTGCAAAAATATCGTAGTCCTCAATCAAAGAGAGCTTATTTTTCCCGAACAGATGTTCTGGTGGATAAAATGGAATTTTCTGTAACTAATGAACAGGTAAATTAAAAGTGCTACGTCAGTGTCTCTCTCCGCTCTCTCACGCATTTTACTTTCAAGGTATAAATATGAAATATACAAAGTTATGTCTAAATGAACTTAGGTGCCTATGCTGATGAGACTTTATAATTTAATGGTCTCGTTGAGTCGTGTCAATCTTAACAGTGTTTCCTTGCATCATCCTAAATGGATATCGCCGCAGTCAGTCATTGGTAAATAATTATTATTAACTTTTATTAATAACAGATTAAGTAAGTAATTTACTCCTGATTGCTTAGACAAATTACTAGTTAAGTGTTCAGTTCTGTTTAAAATATTTCTGGCTGCTACAGAGAAACCTGTGCAAGCGCCTGTATTTGTAGTCGACAGCGGGGACCAAGGTGTGGTTCCACCACCGGAACTCGAGAACGAGGGAGGAATGATGACATGGGCTTCTTGGGCTTTAAATTCCGTGTCAACCGTAATGTTTGGAGAATATGATGAAGAAGAAGAATCAATGGCAGTTGATGAACCTGAGAATGCTAATTTCGTTGCCCATTTTGTCTTGTTCGTCAATAAAGCTACAGTCACTTTTAAAGCTTTCGAAAGAGTTTATGACAAGAATTCATACGACCGGAAAACAATCAAAGTTAGATTTCTGCCTTTTCTAAAGTGGACTTTACAAGGCCTGATGTGTGAATCCATAAGTCAATTAAACGAAATTGCCTATCACTTCTCTGCTTGCAAAGTATGTGACTCACTACTGTCTACATTGAAATATTTTTTTTTAATTCGAAGCTTATAGTATGATAAATTCAATAAAAATTAAAACAGTTGAATAGTGTTAATGCAACTATGTGAATTGTCGCTAGTGGAATGGAAAACTATCGGAAATGTTGCCAACGAGTTAATTCATTTTTACTAAAGCAATGATTTACTATTGGAAGAGATTTATAAAAGCTAATTATTTTAATTCAATTGTCTTCCAGGAAAATGGCTTTCAAGTAATCATTGGGCTTCTTTTGTTTAGATGGGTGTTGAAGGAATCGGATTCTGCCCTTGCGGGATTGTAGATTGCACTGACAACGAAAAGGAACAAAATCCTAAAATAAGGGACAGAAATATTTATTTAAAAATTGGAATGGAAGACGAAAAGTACATGCAAGGATCAATGTTCGAGAACAAATTGAGCAAATTATGTGAAGAGGACACACCTGCTGATGACGTTGACGAATCAACCAGTAGTGCTGAATCCAAGTGGTGCCTTGAAGACAAAAAAGGTAGTGCAGTGCAAATGTGTAGAATCTAATACTCATTTAAATGTATCATTATTTTGATTGCAATCAATAATATTTATTGTTATGATTATGAATTATTATTGTAATAAAATGTATAGAGCTGATGAAGGAAGGTAAACATGCGTTTGCCATGGAGTATACTATAATGGTTAAAGAACCAAAGTTTACCAAAACATCGGAAGATTCTGACGACTCGGACAATTCCGCGGTAACAGACATTGACATGAGGTGAGTGATCATTGTTTTTGATTGCTACTGAAAAATTGTACCAAATAAAGCAGGAACTTATTTTTTCCTTCACATCCAAAAATGTCTTTCGTTTTTTGATACGTTAATTTTTTACCAGCTCTGAACAAAGTAGTAGCAGAATTACAAGGCAGGACGTAATTTACTAGTGTTACAATATAAGAATGAAAAAATAAGAATCAAAAATAGTGCTAAATATTATGTAAGCAATATGGAACAAGTTGCCGAACGCACTAAAAAAATAACACAGGTTCGATAAACGAATTCAGATCAAGATTAAATGGTAACATTTTGTTAGAACGAAAGGACAGTTTTGTTCATTAACTCACTGAGTTATTAAGCCCTAAATAATTTTGTAAATATACACTGATTAATTGGTAATGATTTTGGATTGTACTAGGAGTAGAGCTGTTATTATACGTTTAGTATGCTCTCGGTGTTGTAATTGGAAAGCAGACATATTGTATTGATCTATATAATCTATAAGCACTTGAAAAAAATTGAAATGAACGATGAACTAATCCGTACTCCCTCATATTTCAATATTCCTTGGGAATGAAATTATTAATTTATGGTATTTTATTTTAGCTCGGACGAGTTACGCTTGCGAGTAATATTTGGTCCTTTATATCTCATTATCAATTCTGGTTTAATCCATCGCCTGAAAATGATACAGTTTGCTATCAAAGTGTACAACTATGAACCGTATGATCATGTACATAATTGTTGTAAGTTTCAACATTATTATTTTTAAACTTTCTTTATAGAAAATGTGCTTTTCAAATAATTGACTTCTTTTGTTTTGCAGTTACTCCAAAACCAGTTCCTCATCACGAATTGGATTTTAAATATTTACACAACTTCCAATCGGCTTTCGATATTTATGAATTGACTTTCATAAAACCGTTTGTTGAAATTTTTGCTGCTGACCATCCCGAGTACGACAGTCAATCTCGACTTCGTCACACTCTTCGTCGTCGTAGAATGACAACAACAACTCCACTTTCCTTTGTCGTTCACAATTGGCCAAAAATTTTATTAACTGCTGATGTAATACATATGAGTTTAAATGATCCCAGTATAAAATTTAAAGTAGTTGTTCAAAGAAGTGACAAAAACACCCCACGGCCAGTCCTGTCCAAATTCAAGAAAACATCTGAGCTTAAGGTGAACTATACTGTGGATGTGGCGTATTTTTTGTCGTACTTTTGAGTTCTAATTTTAATCCATATTGTTGTTTGATTATAGTGACTATATTGAGGCATTCTTAATTTTTGAGACAATTATTAAATATATAAACATGAAAAGTGTAATATTTACTGCAATGTTTAAATTATGGTTTAAATTAGATTAATGGGGCTGCTGTAGACCTTATTGTTGGAAGACAGCAAATAAATATTTGCAATGAATTCAGTTGGACGTATCATCAAGAAGATAACCTCAAACCTGAATTGATTAGGGACAAGTCACTCAAGCATTCTCTAAAGTGGGGATTGGATAGTGGTAAAATTAGTTTTTCCCTTTCATTTACGGTTTTTGAAAATTTGGTTGAATAATTATTTAAGTATTTTCATTGATAAATTCATTACAGATTTATTTAATATACAGCTAACATTTCCACAAGCGATGCTTCTAAAAATTATCTATCTGTCTTACCAAAAAGAAACCCTTTCCGAGCACTTGACCGTTTCTACTATATTGGAAGACCAGTACCTTAGTAAGTTCTCAATTTATTACAAGATTTTGTATCTGAGTTGATGTAACTAACAATTTTTGTTTTCAATTATACACAGATGTTCCTGTTCTTAATATGAGAATTGAAAGACTACACTACTTAAATGTGATTTCTTTGGCCACAGAAGCTAAAAAGTTCCTGATTGGAAATATCAGTATTTCAATCTCCAAGTCAAATGTGCAAAAGCCAGTTGTGATTTTAGAAGGATGTCCTCAACCAGATGGTACAATCATTTAAAAATTGTGATAATTCAATTGCTTTCGTTTTTAATAACAACAGGACTTTGTGTTTGGATGTAGCCTCAATGATTGTGGTACTTTTCCAATTTCCGTATGCCAAAAATGACGAATTAGCTGAAGGAAGTGCCAAATTTGAAGATGAATCCACCACTCCAATTTTTTTCTCGGATATCTCGGAGTTTAAAATGCAGTATAACGAATGTGTTTTAGAATTTTTACAGTACAAGTCGAAACAGCAGCAGACCACTGTTCCTCTTGCTGTTAGAATGTCTAAAGAAATTATGGCACCAATGACCCCTTTGAGCCGATCGGAAACTGGGTCAAAAACCTCATTAGGTAAAGATCTTTATAGGTCATCGTCTATAGAGTCAACAAGTTTAAGTGGAACAGATTTGCAAGCATTATTTAAATCTAAAACTTCAAGTCGAGTTACAGAGTCTCACGGAAGTAGTTTTAATTACATCCAAGAAAAACTGCACGAAAGTAATCATTCGTATTTGGAGATGGAAGAAAATATTAACGAGTCGGAGAAAAACGACTTGGAAGTAACACAAACATTTGAACAGTGGATTGTGGAATATTTGACTGTAATAAAAAAAACCTTGACAATCATCAACGTAGGAGGGGGAGAGCTATGGTTCCCGCTGAAAGACCAACCCGTTTATAATTTGCAAGGAGAGTCGAATAACATATCTGGTGTCATGTTGAGCTTGGCAAAAGTGAGCGTTCATCCTCGTGCAATTAAACAGTGGTTGCCAATTGGCGAACAAAAGTTACCGTTTTTGATTCCACCGGAGTTGAAAGGTACAGTGGTGTTGTTCAAATGAATAGTTGTAACCTCCAACCCTTTTCGCAAAATGATTTTGTAAGGTTGTTATTAAATTATATATTTTTTCAGGACGAGATTTATACCCTCAACTGATATCTATGGAAAATATGTATTTTGCCGTTTCAAGTCCTGAATGGGGAAAACGAATGTGCTCCGACCCCTTGTCTATAGTCGCAACTTTTTCTTTGACGCAAAAACTAGCAGAAGGCAAATCACCAATCATTGCTGCATACCTTCATTGTGATATTCCTTCGTATAAACTGTCTTTCACACATCTACAGGTAAATTTTTTTCCAAAAATATCAACAGATTTGTTCATTGAAATTAATTATTATTAAGGATTCGTAATAACAATGGTCCACTATTTGTATTTGCTATTTTCGTGTCTATTTCATAAACCTCCCAAAATGCAATGACTGTTATTGTAAATTATTTAGTAAATTGTTTTTTTTTGTTCACAGATAACTATCGTTCGTCAACTTTTGCAGCAAATGATTTATTCAATGTTGAAATTTACAAAAGACAATGGATCCGTGGGTTCCTTACCTACTTTATCAACGCAAAATATAACATTTGACTTCCAAGAGAACAACAGCTGTTCTGCATCAGAAGCCTCGGCTTTCATAGACAGTGTTGCTTCACAATCCAAACAACAAGCTTTAACGTCTAGTCTTAAACGTAACTCAACTACACCTTCGCCTCCGTTAGCTAAGAACAGTCAGTCAGACGAAGATTCACTGCCTCGTAAGCTAAACTTATGTGACATTTGAAGAAAATCTTGATGGCATATATCATATTACTCTTTGTTAGTTTTTATATCTAAAAACAATTGTACTAGCTACGAGCAAAGGAAATGTTGCTGTGGATGTGAATGAAACAAAAGCTACTCTTTGGCTACAAACAACTCTAGCTCAATTTAAATTGATTGTATATGGAACGGATTACGACGAAAATTTAGATACGGGACACAAACTTGTTTTTGAAATCAACGACATCCTGTCATCCCTTGATTTTCAGAGTGTGTTTGTGAAATGGAATTTAAAAATTGCTAATACCAGTTTAAGAAGTTATGAAAGGTAATTATTAATTAATGGATTTTCAGTATTTATTATTAACGCATGTAATGTTGTGGTTCATGTAATAATGGAATAGTTTGACTTGTGGCATGATTTGATTTGCTTTGCTTTTATATCGTACAGAGTGCCATCATAACAAGCTGTCTGTCTACTTAGGTCAATATTGGCTAAGCTTACAAATATCTTTGTGTTCTAAGAGTTGTTTTAGTGCAAATAATGTAATATTTTGTCCTTAATACAGAAAGAGTGGTGGAAAATGGGACTTCGATCACTGCCTTGGAGTTATCATGTCAAGCTGTGATGACATTACTAGAGCCATTCATGTTGTTGAGTGCCCAAAGACTTTTAATAATAACATTATTTCTACCAGCGGATCATCTAGTCCAGTGCCGTTAACTTCTTCCAGCGGCGTTTCAAAAATCAGGGGAATCCTAATGCTGACTTTTACGAGTGTTCTGTGCAGTAATTTTCATAAGAAAGCAGATGTACCTTCCCCTGTGTCCCGATGGATCTCTACAGTTGAAAAATACCACGATAAAAACTACGACGAATATGTGCCTTTTGAAAAAGAAGAAGAACGGTGTTTACATGAAATCGACATCATTCTCCGCTCTGTGGACTTCGTGATATGTCCATCTGTGTTTAAACCATATGGCAAAATTCTAAAGGAAATATTGGAGTTCCACATCCCAAGTGACATTCTTGTGACAGGAGAGGCGGATAAATGTGTTATTCCGTACTTGAACAATAATTCGATGCCTTTGGTATATATGGAGACTGAAGCCTTAAGAGTATTTTTGAAAACTGAAACTAAATATGATAAATCGACTAAATTGCCCGATGTGGCAGTACTGCAATTGTCTTCAATAAATTTGCAATCTCAAGTAAGTTTTAAAACAAATTGAAGTTAATATCGTTTTACCCTTTTACCTATTCTCGAGCAGTTTGATTTATTGTTATGTATTTTAATTGTAACGCAGTCCGAGAATATTTTGCACCGAACAAAAATACGACCGCATGTGTACACCATGGCTGAAAGGGCAAGAATATTAAGCATTCCTGGCTCACCGGTTGAAGACCGACAGTATCAAATTGACTTTCATGGTGTTTCAATATCAACCTGTCAATGGAAGGATGTAGAGGCTTGTAGTCGCCGAACTTTTACCAAGCGTCCCAGCGCCATTTTAAAAACTCAAGGAGAAAATCCAGCATTAGATTGGAACAACATGCTGGGAGAAGTTTCTCTCGACGAAGTGGAGGCCCAGCCTTTGTTGGACAGGTACGTTCTCGAAAAATCACGTGTTACTGCACCAAACAAATTTTATTATTTCATTATTTTGTTTTTATTACTAAATCGGATACTAATTTGCAGATTGGAAATATGTTGTAACTTTGCGCCAGCTATTGTATACGAACGCTGTCCTGGTGTTCCTTGCAAGTCTTTGGTGGTTGCTGGCTACTCAGCGGAGTGTAATTTTACAAATGATATTGCTCTGTATTTGAATCTTAATCAGTTAGAGTTTGTCAAAAAGTTTTTTGCCGACGTTGATCATCTTGTTTCTCAATCTTCAATTCGAAATGCGACGCAATGTCTGGAGATAAATAATGTGAAAAATAACGACTCGCATAAATCAGTCATTATTGACGTAGAAAAAAACTGTTCAAGTCTCCTGCACAACACCACCAGGGAAGTACAGATGGAAGACAATACAGATAATATCCAAACAGTTTTTTTAAAGTCCCCGAGTAAACAAAATACGTCTTTTTCCGAGGATCAACCAAAATCTCTTGTTCATTCAAAGGACCCAAAATTTGAAAAGGGGAAGTCTGTGGATATCCCTTCTAATGTTTCTGAGGAGGGAGATGAAGTATCTACTTCTGCGAATGGAAAATTGCCTGCTCTTATTTCAGGATTAATTCAGCAAATTTCGAAAGAGCTATCTCATCGACATTCCAAAGACAATGTGCCATTTGATGTTTTGATTACTGGGTCAGCCCTCAGAGTAACTATTTACGATATCAAATACACAAACTCCAACAAATTATCCATCACTCCCATTGGCTACACTTTTGTGGGCCAACCTCATTTAACAGTGTCTACAGCTTTGTGTAAACAGCGAGCTGAAGCTTCTATTTTTGATTTGAGTCTCAATTTGGCTTCTCCAACAATAAGTGAGTGTTTTTAGTCCTTAGTTCCAAAATGAGAATTAGCTTTAAATGTCGACAAAATAAAAAGTTGTAATCCAAAAATTATATTTATTTATTTATTTTAGAAATTGTCAAGAGTTTCCGAGTTCCCGATCCAAACGAATTTAATTTAAAAATATTTGAATCGATTCTTGGAGAGAGAAACCCAAAAACCGGAATGGTAGCTCCACTGATTACTGTCAAAATTAACGAAATCCATGAACAACGCTGTAAGTATATTGTCAATTGTAACACACAAACATTTTTGTGTGTTACATAATATTTAGTTTCCATAATTAGCCAATGAACATAATTAGTTTCAATTTCCTTTTGTATGAAAGTATAAATGTTGGTTTTTATTTTTTTTATTGGTGTTTAGATCGGGTATTGTTAGACATTACTAGACCACTAAGAGTAATCATCAACCAGGGTAAAATTGAAAATGTGTCAAGGTTTTTAAAAGTCTGCAAATCTGTAACAAGTGGTTCTTCCGAGCTTCCATTATTAGATGAGAATACACCAGTCCAAGAAAATACACTTCGAAAGATTATGACTCGAGTTGAAAAATGTTCTTTGAATTTGAGCCAACTCGTAATTTGCATTGTGGAAGAGCCATCGAGGTTGCCACGAGCAAGTATCACTGTTTCCTGCTCCTGCGCCCAGTTTAATTTAGTAGGGTCAGGAGTTCACAGAAAGCTTTCAAAACAGGAAATGGCGTTAAAGGCCAGTGGAAGTGCACATTTGGCTCTCCTCACTGTTTCTACAAGTATTGGAGACAGGTAAAATATTGAATGTAAATTACTATGTTACTATTTTTAAGTATTTCAATCGTAGTTCACATTCGTCACTTAATTATTGTTCTGTTATTATTATTGCGTAGAATGGACGTCTTGGTAAATCCAGTCAACTTAAACATCGAAGGAAAGTGCAGGTGGAAAGAATGGAGTGAAGACCCGTATTGCATTATTACTGGAGAAATGGATCCAGTTGTGATAAACTTCGGAACTAACAATATTTTATCTGTTCTGCAAGTGTATCAGGGACTGAAACAGCACCTCTCGGTAAAAGAATCTGCTGTTACATTTATTTTGTGTGCAATTGAAAGATTTCTTTAATTATGTTATTTTTTTCTCTTCAGAGTGTGAATTCGTCTGCTGAAGTTATTGAAAGCTGTTCTTCACAAGAATTCGTTGGCAATGATAATCCACATACTGCATTTACTGTGGATGTTTTTAAAGATGATTTAAGGGCCGGAGCATTTCACTATAAACAAACTGGTAGCTACGAAGAACTACCTTCGGTTTATGAAATAATATTTTGTGAGTCACAGCGGGTAATGACTTGGAGATATCCGCAACCAAGAGCACTGATTAGAATTGAAGCTTCACAAGTGCCTTTAGATCCATCGCAATTTTCCAATTTGAAAGAACAAAGGGTAAATTCTGTGAATATCTCCTGTTTGCAAAATATGTTTTTATATATTTTTCTAATTCTTTTATAATTTCTACTTGTGAATATGTAGCTTCAATGTGTTGTGGAGTACTGGGACGAGTGCTGTCGAGCTTTCAGATTTTATGGAGTTCTGTATGTTTCTGAACAAGAAAAAGGTCAAGTAATTATTCCGTCAAAGGATAAACTACACGCGTACATTTCCACCATTTGGAGGATTAAAATCACTACACGTCTCGAAGAGTACGATTCTTCTCTAAGAAATGTTGACACTTTTTATTATTTTTGTATTTTTCACGGATGTTTTTGTTCTGGTTTTAGTGCTGACGGTGAGAACCTTGTGAAACCGGAAATGTTAGCAGCCTGTCTTAAAGTTGACTCGATATACGAACCTGCTTTTCTGGCAAAACTTAGGGCAAACTTTGCCACACCGAGAATTTGCATTAATTTAATGAATCATCTCTATTATTCCGGAAAAGGTGGGTGAAAGTGCATGCAATTCTCTTAATTAATAATAATAAAGAAGCCATACAATAATGAAGCGAATATATACGACGTTAGTATACGCAATGTTTTGTTGTGATCAGCTGGAGATGAGCGTCTTAGACAGTACACGATGGGTGGACTAACTTTCTACGACCAGCCCTTCTCCACTGTAGAGATTTCAATGAACTCACTCATGCTGGGATCTTGGATTAATCAATCTTCTGTCAATTATAGTGGATTTCTCAAAGTTGACGTTGTGGATTATGCTTACTTGACCAATATCAGTTTTGTCGAACCAATTAAAATTAAGGTTAAATATTTTAAATGCTTGACTTTCAGAAGATTGTTTGATACTTTACTAACATTGAAAATTGGAATGTGTGTAACACAAGTTTCTTCTATTTCAGTGTAATGCTTTATTCCACACCATTCCCAAATCAAACAAAGTGAATTCAGAAATGAATTTATTCATCAAACCAATTGTAATCAAGTTGGGGGTTTCTGCAGCTCACACATTAATGTCCTCCCTTGTTACTTGGACACAAGTATTAGAGAATTACGACGGGGAAAAAGTAGATTTTAAAAATTTTGAGTACAGGTAAAGTTTTAATTACTAATGTTAACAATTCTCAATTTTGTAATTCTTGTAATGACAAAAAATCGGGCATTTTGTTTCTATTTTGTAAAATATATGACCATACATAATTATTTGTGTACAGCAAGAACATTATTCTCGCCCGGACTATGGTGTGCAATGATATCGCCCATGACATTGCATTGAAATCTGCAAACTCTGAAAAGCAAACAATAATTCGTAGTAGAGAATGTTTCGGCTTGGTCTTCCCCAGTGACCCTCCAAATTTGGTACGTAAGCATTTAGCTAAATATTTGAATCACTGCGTGAGTATTTGTTAAGTAAATTGAATGTGTTTTCTACAGAAATATAATTTGGGGCTTCGAGATGTAGAATGGAAATGGAGCAATGTATTTAATTGTTGCACCCTAGGAAGTACTTCGTTGATAATGCCAAATAAGAAATCTATGTTTGTGAATGTTACTCAGTTTTCTTCTTCTCAAAGACTGGTACGTTAATTACAACATTATTCTTGTTATTAATTTCATTTCATTCGAACTCATTTCATTAAGTGTAACAACTCTTTCAATGTACAGGTAACTATCTCTGGGTGTTTCACTGTTGGAAATATCCTTGACCAATCTTTAGAAATTGCTCTGTTTTCACGGCACAATTCCAAAGAAAGCAAATGGATTGTACAAAGTCGGGGTTACAGTCCATCTCAAATGACTGATATTAAAGACATTGAGCATCTTCGGTTTAGATTTTTGTGCCTCGTAGGCGGAAGCAACCCCTGGAGTGGAATTGTTACTGTGAACGATTTAAAGGAGTCTCCGAATGGATCCGTTGGCCTACAACGTAAAAATTGTTTTTCCCTATGTCACTACATAGTACAGGGTGTTTACTAAGTAGTAACTTACAAATAATAAAAATAAAACCATTTGTATTGATTTTCCATTATAGTGTACAAAGAAGAATCTGGGAAATTACAGACATACAATGTGTGGTGTACTTTAATTGAAGAGTATCAAGGAGAGAGTCACAGATACTTGGTACTGTTTTACTTGTTCAATATTTAATGATATTGCAAACTCAAATTTTGATTTAGAAATTATTATTTTAATTTATAGATTGTTGTATGTCCATTCTTCCGTATGAGGTCTTGCGTGTCGTTTGATACAATTGCTCATATATCGACGTCGAAAAAGGAGACGGAAACGTCATTTGTTTTGCCTGGAAAATGTATCGACATGCAAGTTGAATTCATTGGAGATTTTGATGCAGCTCATCATCTTACATTCCAAACGCAGTAAGGACAACTGCTTTTCATACAATATTTTATCTTTTCTTGCACTTTGTAATATGCAATATGTGTATGTGTAGTCCTCATCTTCAAAGTTCTACGCCTTCAATACCTCTCTTGCCTGGTGGTCCGGCCTTCAAAACTCCTCATGTAGTTCGACCCATTGACGACATTTTGAACAAGATATTGGGATTAAAACCTCTGATTGGGGACAGAAGTGACGAAAAGGAGGAATTAAAGTGGCCGTATATTAGTGACGAAATTCCTTTTGAGGAGTGGTTTGCAGGAAGTCATAATGAAAAGGAAATAAATGTTGTGGTAGGAATTGTTATTATACTTTTATATTTTTTAATTTGGTAATAATTTATTTTGAATTTTGATAATTCTGAAAAGGAATTAAAATAGCATATTTGATCGTGCATAAATTCTTCATTTTTTTAAGGTGGGTTCAGAACCTTGGATTGAGGGTCTGCCAACTATTTTGTTAGAAGCCAAACCCTGGGGTTTATTTGTGAACATTTCTGGCTCCGAAGTGTTAATCTGTGATACAAAAAATGACAAAATATCAGCTGTTCACAGTCATTCAGTATTTTCTCCCAAAAAAATTGAAGTTAGCCAATTCTTTGTTGTACAAAAATAGTCTTGTTCAGTTGTATATTATAGTGTCAGTAGTGTGTAATTATAGTATTTGACTAAACATTGTTGAATTTTACATTTTTCAGTCACATTTTAAATTTGGGATTCAGTTACCAGCGGGAACATTTTGGAGTTCACCTCTTGAATTTACGGAACAAAAGTCACGAACAGACATTCATCATGTGAATATAAATTCGAAAATTCCTCTTGATTGTTTCAGTCGTTTAGAAATTCATTGCTCATCCGAGGTTAGTTTGAAGCTACAGTGGCAAGTAAGTTTTTGAAGTGTGCAATGTTAAACTAATTGACATTTGTGTTGTAGATGATGTACCTCACCTTGGAAGCAAAAGTGTACAAGGGGATAATAATTTTGGTTATGAGACCTACATTTTCTATCAAAAATGAAATGAAATCTCCTTTGATGGTTCACGGAGTGTCATTAGTGAAGTCGGCAATTCAAAATCCGAAAGACTGGGCTTGTATTTCCAACTATTTCACCCTGAAATCAGCCAGTAATAATCCGAAGAGAATAATCAAATCAGTTCCCCTGTTGATGTTTTCATGCAATTGTGACGAATACGTTGTTGGCCAGAACGGACTGAAGTATTTAGCTCTTAGTTGTGGAGGACCCTGGTGGTTTGTACAGCTGATGAAATTCGAATTGATTTTTGACAATATGTCCGCAAATATCGGTTTTCCGGCAAAAAGAATGGCGATTGCCTTACCAAAGTTTGGTCGTGTTACTGGAGAAATTCAGTGAGTAATGTTACTTTGATTATTTAGTTATTTTCCTTGTGTAATTATATGCATCAGTATTATACAAAAATATTTTATGGATTTTCATGCTGACGGGTTTATGATAGGGAACAAAAATTGCAAGTTGCAACTCTGCCTCTGGTAATGACCTGGATGTCTAAGAATGGACAAGTTTGGATCTCACTGTCACCCGACCCATCTCCTCAAGTGATCATAAATAACCTGACCAGTGTGGATTTGTTGTACGCCCGAGCAAGTAACGAAGTCAACATTCCATGTGAAGATACAGAACACTTTGATCAACATCTTCTGTTGCCCAAGAATACCCAAGGACATTATACGTTTCAAAGTTCCAATTCAAAATTTCCTGACTTGAATGCGGGCGTACGAGAAATTTTACCTTCGTTAGTTATAACTCAAGTCGACTGGAATAGTTTACCTGTACTGAAACCGGCAAATGAGTTATCCAACCCATCTGACTCTGAACAAGAATCTAAAACTTTGTCAGTGTCTGAGATTGACTGCGGTTACGATGAAAGCAAAGGAAACCTGGGCACTCTTGTATTTAATGGTTAGATTTCTTTGAAATTATAAATAGTTTTCATGCTCTTAAACTAAGTGACCCATTTTTTTAAATAGAATTCCGGTTGTGGTCCAAGGATATCAAAATTGACGGGGACAATATCACGCAGCAATATTTTCGCCTGTTTAATTCTGTGGATGTCAAAATTCACGTAGAAAAATTGGGACAATCTTATTTTGTGTATATTGAAAATACATCAAGTGTTGAAGTTTCAGCGAAAGACATTCGTGGAAGAATTTTAAAAAATGCAACAGAAAATCTGAACACTCTACTTCACCCACCTGATTCAAAAGACACTTCTCAGTCGCATGTGCGACTTTTAATGAATCCAGATGCAGCTTTGAGAACAAGTTTTTCAGAAGATGTCAAAAATGGCTATATTCAAAATTCATCAGATGACGATTTTAATGTCAATTCTAAGAGGTTAGTTGAACTCGTTACTTATTTTAGACATGAACATCTTTACTGGAAATAAAATGGTTATTTGATATTGAAGGAGCATTTTAACTGCAGTGGAGGAAAAGATTTCTGAAATTACACATCGAACTTGGGAGTTCAGAGCGTTTTCTCCAGAAATGCGCTTAATTGTAACTGATGACGTATCGAATCCAGTACAAAAGTCTGAGCTACTAAGCGTTACGCTTCAAGATATTTTATTAGAACAGAAAACATTTAGTGACAAAACTGTGTTAAGAACGCTGAATAACCAGTACGTGAAAAATTATATGTAGAATCTTAATTTGTAAATAATTAACAGAATATGTATAAATACTGATGGTCCACTCTCTTATTCTTTGACAGAACAAAAGAGATTTCCGTCGTTAATTTGCTAATAGGAGATTTCCAAATCGATATTCCGTCTCATGGGGACAAAAAGTGTGATTTCTCTGTCATGCTTAAACAAGAAACAGAGTACAAAATGCTGCCAAATTTCGACAATAATCCTTCAGTGGACTTCTTGCCGTATTTTTTGACTGCACAACGAGCTGAAGGATGTTTTATGATTCAAGGAAATTTTATTGTAACAGAAAAGAAATTAGAAGAAATTCATTTGAAAATACTGCCGTTCTCTGCGTACATGGAAGATCATTTCCTGGATAACGTGTACCCATCCTTTTACAATATTTACGAAGTGATTACGGAGAGCGCGCAATTGATGTCGTCTCCTAAGGACAGTCCTCACGTGACACCACAAATTATTAAAAATACAAGCGTTAAGAAACATCCCAATATATTGCTACTAGACACAAAGGAATTCAAATCACATAGCCGAATCACTTTTACTGCCAACCGAACCACCAACACAACCTCGCCCTTATCTCCCTTAACCATCCGCACTCATAGCGATTTCAACATTTCTACTTCAGATATTCACACACCAAGCGAGTCATCCCAAGCAGAAAGCTTCTATACTAGCGTAAACGATCTGGACAACTTGAAAGATATTTTGTACATCAAATCTCATCGTGCTGCGTTGTCAGGGAAGTCAAATTTCAACACAGCGAAAATCAATTTTAAGAGAAAATCTCCGCAGTCTGAATGGCTGGTGGAAGAAGTTGTCAGTTCAGAAAAGGACGATTCAGGATCTCTGGATAAAAATGGGTCTGGCTTAGGGAAGAAGGAAAGTGCGGAGGACAATGATTTCTTGGACGAACCATCGTGGCTTTCGGTGCACAGCGTGAGTGTTCCTCCCGAAGTTGTCACGGTGTTGCACCAATTTTCCCACCCTCTCTGGCTCAAGAAGTTAACCATCGAACCTTGTGACGTATTTGTCACATTCAGAATGTTTCGAAAAATGTATTTTGCTGTAGACCATTCTCCTATGCATATGGACGGTCTTTATATATACTCGCTGCAAACAACAAGTTATGGGCTGGGTCAAGCAATGGCCACACATTATTTCAATGGAGCTGTATTCCAAGTCAAAAATCCTCTGCGACTCATAGGATCTATGGAATTATTGGGAAGTCCAGGAAGTTTGGCGCGAAGTGTTGGAACTGGCCTCAGAGATTTTGTCGTTTATCCCTACCAAGGACTTTTTCAAGGACCTACTGGATTTATTTCGGGATTAACTCATGGATTCAGTTCTCTTGTTAGAAATGTCACTGCAGGTAAAACCTTTTCTTAATTGACAATTCTAATATTAATTAATCGTGTCGCTTTTAGTTCTTTAAGCAATTCGTTCTTTATCATGCACTTGCACAAACACCAATTACAATATTATGTACATTAATAGAAACGGTGTATAGGAACTGGAATGTACGTTCTTCAGAATTGATCAATGTTTATGTTGCTTTTATTGTGCAACGCATTTGAATTCAGCTTTTCATTCTCAAAGTATAGACTGACTTGCTAGCTAGTGCAAAAATTTATTCGTCCGATATAACACAACTTGGAAACATGGAGTACCGAATCCAGAATGTGTACAATTTGTGTTTGTGGAAAACTCGTGTGTTGTAGATGTGCGTTTTCCAATACGGAAAGTTTTCTGCTAGCTTTGAATTTTATTGGTACTAGTACAGAGAGTAAAATTTAATTTGTTGGTAGGTATGTGCAATTTAATTAGGTTTGTTGTTATTTGCATTAGTTGTTATTACTTAAGTTAAACTAAACACACAAGTTTTTTGTCGTGCATTTTCGTGTTTGCTGTTAAACAAACGTCGCCTTAGTTGTGCTTTTCTATAAAAGTACAGGAAAGTACAGTGGTCGTATTATATCAATCACTTAGTTTTATCACTTTTTCTTTACCTAATGTTCTGTACAAAGCGTGTAAACATAGAGTCAAGTTTTTTCTTCTGATGTGAGTGTAAGCATCTACTTATATTATAGGCATATACGATTATATACAAATAATATTGTAGAGATATGTATAGTGGCAAAAAACTTGAGCAGTTTCCTTTTAAGAAGAATGGTACGACAAAAGTTAATAACAACGACGAACATGCGTCTGCAGTTAATTCAAAGTAAGTCAGAGCCATTTGTGCTCTTGGTATGGCCAAATATAAAATACAGCGGAGCATGTTGTGAACTGAAGAGTTGAATGGGTTTCTCTCTCGAAAACTTTTACTATCATCACGCCAAAATCAGGACTCGCTGTCAGTTAATTGGAAAAACAGCGAGACTACATAACATTGACTTAACTGCCGAAGTCAATGAAGTCATCTGCTGTTCTAGTCGAATGCTTCCACATGCGAAACTCAGATGAAATTTAGGTACCGCAAGACACAAGTTATGAAAATGAAATTATTTGCATTTTTTTCAGAACTTTTATTTCTGCCACTGCACTACTACAGAGAGTGATCGTAGAAGTTCTGAACGCCTTAGAAAAGCGGTTTTCATGAGCAGGAATGGACTAAACGGGCACAGGTTTTTCTTATTGCAAAATTAACGGATTTACTTGATTAGTTCATTTTCGGGAAAGTCGTAAATATAATTACGGCCAAAAAATTTGG
>JAQFYB010003902.1:0-17878 GCA_034694085.1 Pogonognathellus longicornis | reverse complement strand
TTGAGAAAAGAGTTAGACTTGATGGCTCCAATTCCAACCCCTTCAGGCTACGTTCGTGGTGAAAACGAAATCCCTCTATTTTAACATTTGATGGATACATTTTTATTCAAATAAAACGATACATTTTATTTAAACCTGGCTGAAGTTTTTGTTAATACGTTGGCAATGGCATAACCTAATAGGAGAAATTCAGTTTCCATGAGCATTCATTGGGTATACGGATGCATTTCTGCATCTTTTACTTGTTTAAAACATATACCCAAATAATGTACAGAATATCGAATTTAAAAAAGTAAGTTTGTCTGTAAAAAACATTGACCAATAAATCCAATTCAAAATTTCGAAAATCTAAAAATCGGATTTTGTTGACGCAAAGAAGCAAAAAAACAAGGATCTAATAAAGCATCCATACAAGGTTCCATTTAGTTAAGGCTCATTAATACTAAGCTATATAATTAAGACTGCGAAAGGACCTGTTATTGTAGTACTAGATAGTTCGTTTGGGTAAATTATGATAATAATATACAACTTTAGCAACAAAATTAATAATTGTATCTGAGATAAAACCAAACCAGTGGAAAATTCCTACCGATGTTAAAATAAACACATATCATTTGCTTACAAAATATATGTAGATAATTAAAATAACTCTTATAATAAATTGTATACCGTATACCAACAAAAGTGGAAATGTAATTAGTAGGAGTTTATCTCACACTGGGACGACGGGAGCATTGTCCAATGACTTTTACTTAATGAAATCATTGTAAATACAACTCTTTCATTGTACACGACGGCTACAAGGAGTAAGAAAAGAGCGTGCCCAATTACCCAACTGTGCAAAAATGATACATTAGTTTCTGAACGGCACATCATAAGACATTACATTCCACAGAGCAAATAAGTAGGTACTGTGCTAATGCCTCTGCGCTGACCTTCGAATTTGTATAATTACACGTGGTACATCAATTCAGTAAAAAACCGTACACTTTACATATATGTACATATAAACATTATACTAGCGATTTAGCGATACATTAAACAAAAGGATTTAAATAAAATGTAAATAAATAATTTGTAGATAGTAAATTTTTACATCACTTATTATTTTGGCTTAAAGCAGATTTCGTTGCATTTGTTTGTGAAAATGTGACTAGATATTTTTTCATTCACTTTTTTATGTACATTCAAACTTCTACATTTCGTCGACTATTTCCCCGGAGTCAAAATGTCGGAACGTTTTCCACGGCCATTAGTACGCCTGTGGTATATTATCCACGGATTCATATTTTGACTAATCCGGTGTACTAGTATGTGTCAACCTCAACCTCATTGAATTTGTCATTCGTATTACTAAATGAAATATGGAAATTACAACTATGCTATCCTCATCTTCCATATTATCTCTTCTCCTTCAGTTGCTGTTTAGTGTTTGAGCAAAACACATCATGAGTGAGGGAGCAAAGTCAGGTAATATAGTAGAAACGGAGCTGAGAGACAAATATCCGACAGCAAGCTGCTTTACATACTGAAATGTATATAGAAAGAATTGTCTTAAAATCTGTGCCTAAACAACGCTTTTGTAGAGGTTTAGCTCACCTACTACAAATTAAAAAGGTTAACAAGAGAAAAATCGAAGACAAGGACGCAGACACTCAATGACACTATCCACTCTAATTTTTGCATTTGAAGTTATTATGACTATTATATGCAATGTCAAACTAAACTGAAAATCGCCATGGTTTCTTCCTTAGAAACCATGGCGATTTTCAGTTTAACTACATTGATTGTATGTTGAATATATAAAGAGTAAATAAGTAACAAATAAAAAAACCTTTTGTAACTACAAAAACAACTTTTCCGTGTAAATTGCACTTATTATACCGTGGAAAATGAGCATACGTCTTCCGCGGATTTGACTTCCTTGGAAATAGACCCCAATCAACTTATTTATGCATTTTTACAATTTTACAATATATTCTTTTACGCTGTTCTTCATAGCACAAACAAAAAACTATTTGGCCCAAAGAAACTTACTATAACTGAAATTAGCGCGATTTTGTTTCGAAACTAACAGATTTAATTGAAAGTTCCAGACTATCTATATCTCCACCTGCATAGATAATGAACAATATACAGTATTTCCTCTAATTTTGGCCAGGGCTATAATGTGCAAAACAGGTATCAGGGGGCAACAAATAGAGGGGGCTACCATTAGAAAGTGAATATTAACTATTTATAAAAAAAAAAAATTTTTGCATTTTTGATCGGAATTTCGCGGGTTTAAAGTCTCGTTGTATTCACTTTGTCAGCATGTAAGGTTAACTGAGACACTTCATTCTCTGGGGCTACCATTAGAGAGGGGTCATAATAATGCAAAATGGCTTTCAGAGGCGGCTATAAATAGAGGGGGGGGGGCTAGTATTAGAAGGGGTGGCTAGAATTAAAGGAAACATGGTACGTACCAGAAAGTTGTGTAGTGTACTTGCAACGAAGCATGTGTTGTTTGATCTTTACTAAACTATTATGTACCTTAATACCTTAATTCCTCGGTGGTAAGTTACCACCGAGGTTACCACCGAGGTCGCGTTACCACTGGTAACTCGACCTCATATAGCCCGAACCCGAAGCCCGAATGTATTACACGGATTTGTCGGGTATATAGAAAGCATAATTGCACTAATTGCAGTTATACTTGAGTCCCCTCTCAGCGGGGCTGTACCTGAACTGCGAAGGCAAGGCCAAAGCAGAGGAAAGAGCCTGGAAGTGAGAGACTCCGTTCCTTCACTAATTAGAGGTGTGTGTCTTGTACATGTTTACAAGTACACACACGTATGTATAAAGATGACAAGTTGAAGGGATGGAGGAAGTTGAGGGTTTTGGGAGGAATGAACTCCGGGTTTGTGTTGTTGTCTGGAAATCATTGTGATTTCCAGAAAACAATAGAAAAAGCGTGGGAATGTTGTGGTTTTATTCTGTTGATGAGACAGAATAAAGCAAAAGAAGACAATTAGCGGGCCGAGTTTAGGGAGGAAGGTTGTGTGTAGGAGTTAGTGGAGAGTTTTTAGGTTAGGAATTTTGTGAAAAGGAGCTGAGTTTTTTTGGAAAGTAGGATTTTGGGAGTGAGATTTGGTTTGGAGAGGAGTGTGAGGGCATTTTGGAAATTGGTTTAGGTGTTGGGTTTTGGTTTATTTTGGAAATAGGTTTAGGGAATGTTGTGTAGAATTTTGTGTGTATGAAATTCACACAAAATAAAATTACGTCGAGTTTTGTTTGGTAAAGACGACGAATTAATGTAAATAGTGTAAACTACGTGAAAAGTGTCTACAAAGGAACCACTAAAATATTTCTATTATTATAATATTACTATAAATACATACATATACTTTATACATTCATTCATGCAGGAAATAGTATTATGTAATATGTATAAAATAATCATGCAATTAATCTAGTATGTAATCTAATTATATTTACGTTACTTTAGTATAGGGGAACTTATACTAATTTAGCTGGCTATATACTCTAAAATCCATTGTGTAACTGTAACACAATGCATTTTCGATTATATGCCCGACAAAGGGAGAGTGTATAAGTAACAAAATTTGTGTTACTTACTCTCCCAAACCTAACGACCTCAAAAAAGGTTAGATAGCGTTATTACTAGGGTATGCAAAACCGGTATTTCAATACCGGTATATATCGGTAATACCGGTATATACCGGTAATACCGGTATTCGAATACCGGTATTGGGTCGATCAATACCGGTATATACCGAAAAGACGAGATTTTTTTGCCTTTCAAATATCAATGTTAGAGATTGCATTAATGTTCGATCTAAAACAATTTCTACAAACAATTAATGGATGTAAGTGGATTTCTAACTTTGAAAACGGTGAGAAGTCTCATCTCAACATATTCATAAATTGAAATATATTTTCGAAGTATGTATTGGAAATATAAATTTAATTTTAAAAAAACTCACCAAACGAAAGGAGGATCGTAAAGTGAGTAGAAATGCTTTTCACATTATAAAATATTTGTTTCCTTCAATTCATACCATAGGATGACATACTTAATTAGTATTGTAAATGCCCTGATCCTCGATTATTGCCAATGAAATTAAAAATTTAATTACTCATTTGAGCAATAACAATGATTTGAATGTATACGGAACACAAGTAGAAGTGCAAATATTGGGCGATGATCCAAACATTCAAAAGCAAAGAAAGAAAAAAAAAGATACTCACGAAGAATTAGATAAAATTATAGTGAAAGCGCTAGCGTCTAACCACGTAGAGAAACCTCAACAACAAAAGTCCTTGGCGACAACAATAAGAAAAGAAGTGAAACTTTTCTGAAGAGAGGGTTTCATTTTTTATAAGCATATGATTATTTTCGGGGGATTCTACCTAGTACCTACTATTGTAGAATTGGAACAGCCATTTTCTGCAAGTGGTATTTTGACTAATAAAATACGGTGCCGATTAGGTGAGACTTTGAGCCATTTTTGCTTTCCGTGGTCAGATTTTAAAACGAAACAATACTTATGTTTATGTATTGAAATATTTCACTATGTCCGCAAATGTCAGCTATAACAAAGTGCTTAATGTCCATTTTAATTGCATTAATATTAATACTATTGCTTAATGCTGCCAATTATTTCAGTATAACAATATAATATGTTGAAAATTGCATCAAATATCGATATTATCTATATTCTTAACATATGATTTTTCGGTATAATACCGGTATATACCGGAGGCTTGAATACCGAAAATACCGAATACCGGTATTACGAAATAGCTCCGGTATTGCATACCCTAGTTATTACGTGTTATACAACCAGTGAATTATTGTACAAGTAAATTCCATGTAGGTGCAGTATAATAATCTGTTGTCTGTGTTTTATCGTAGAAATTGTTAGATGTTGCACATTGACATTCGTACTTCATCAACAAATGCAAATTATTTCACATCTAAAATATTTACCGTATTTATCCGAATAAAACCTTTTATTTGGATAAATACGGTATATCTAGCTCAATCGGGTTATGCATAATGCAAAACATTTAAGTACACAAATTTTTATATGCTGTCTGCATATTCAGTATTTTATTGGCGTTGCATATAATAATAAATAACAGTCAACAAGCTTCATATTTATACGCACAATTCCTACATAATTCTTACGCAAAACCTCATTAGCATACACACCTAAATAAGTGTCAATATCTTATGTGAGTAATTGGAAGAAAAGATATATTTAACATATTGTAAAGCAGTGCAATGAATTTTTTAATTGTACCTGTACATTGGAATTATTTCATACACTTTAGTAAACCAAATTAATAAAAACTTGACTGAATCTCACGGAAAATGATAAATATGAATGAAGAATTTAGATTTTTGTTGATGTTATACCATTTATATTCTGATTATAAACCTTATCTTTAAGTCACTGTTTAATATTCATTACTTTAAACAACGTTCCTACTTATATTATTTAAACATAAAAGATTTTGTTTCAGTATTTTGAGTCATAATGGCTACCATAAATGTATGGCAAATATCAAAATAAATGATTTTCTCTCTAATCTCCAGGTCCAAAATGATAACTCATCACTCATCAGTAAGCAATTTTTATAACTCGAAAGACATGCTTGAGTAAGAGTACAATAATAACATTCAAATCATTATAATGTCATATAATATAACTATCTATCCAGTATTTGTGTTCGTGGCATTTATGAAACACATTTATTATTAAAAGAAAAACAACACAAGCCGTGTGCGGTCAGCAGAATTTGTATTATTTCAACATTTTTCATATATCATGCATAAATGTGCTAATTATTTTAATGTTAAATAATTGGCATTCATGGTATACTTATAAAGTGATCGGCTTCATGATTAACTACTGGCTTGTTTAGTCATACCAAACAAATATTAAATTAACATTGCAATATTGTACATAATATAAACTTGCATATCATAAAATAATTTAATATTTTAAGAGATGCATTACTGTGAAACAATTTGCGCTAATTAAAGAGAGTAAATCCTGTTGGAGAAAAACAACTTCATGTCATGGAAAAATATTTTTTGTCACAACTGAATTATGAAATCAATTAAAATTTTAATACATACCTTGTGAAACACATGCTAAATTATTATGGAAGCGTTCATATAAAAAGACGAAGTCAAATCTTTTTTAATACTAACATTTTCTACGTCAATCACGGTCTCTCGAACTAACGTTCTGTAACAGACCATGTACACATTCATACTTTTAGTTTCGATCGCAGGTCTCTCAATTTCAAATGCACAGTCGGCAGGTTATTCTCTTAAATATCATTCTTATTAATCTATTTTGCTAACAATAAGTGGAATAAATAACATCAATTTATTTCTGCTTTAGGTTATCAATTAACTGCCCTTGATTGCCATAATAATCATCGACAATGCAATTCAGCACCTGCCCTTGTGATGGATCCTAACGTACGAAATCAATTTTTGTGAATTTTAATTCCACATTTTTCATTTTCGTTTACCATACACACAACTCATGGAAAGTATATTGCAAAAAAATATCAACTGTCATTATTTAAATAAAAATAAAATAAGTATGAAAGTTTTAGATGATTTTGTTTGGTGATAGATGAACACTGTTGCTGCTGAATGTGCGAAATACTACGCGTCCATTAACGCTATCGACCACAGTTGCCCAGACAAAAACGGTTATGGAGAAAATCTAGCTTGCGGGTCTAATACTATAGAGGATATTACTACCGCAGCAATAAATATGTGGTACGATGAATGGCAAAATTATAATTTTAACAATCCCGGATTTTCTTCGGCTTGTGGACATTTTTCACAATTAGTATGGAAAGGAAGTACCAGCTTGGGATTTGGTTGTGCTGATGATGGACAGGGTAATACCTACGTGGTTGCTCTTTACAGGTAGACTTTTACATATTAGTAAAAATTCTAAATTTACTCATGACATTTCTAAATAATATGCACCCACGCTCAATTATTATTTTACCATAATAAAAACTGAGGAGTGTAAATTTTCAGTTCTCCGGGAAATTCTGGGGGCCCTGATGACTATAGAGCAAATGTTTTACCATCTACCTGTTCATAGTTCATAGTTAAATATTATTATACCTTTCCCACTGACGTTTCTATTACAATACATAAATATATGACATATTTAGTATGAAATATGTTGAGTGCTACTATTACACTTTTATTTATAAATTATGTTTTTCAATTCTTGAATGTCATCTTTCCAATTTTTCTCATATAAAAATCAATAAATTGTTAAAGTTTTGGGACGTAAGCATTAAAATATATATCGCAAAAGTTTTTAGCATAATATTATTACAACGGAAACTATTACAACCTCTAATAATTTGTATAGAAAAATGCATAATATTATTCGTGGAAATAAATAATACTAAAACAATTTTTATAAGTAGCAAGATTTAGAACATTCTTGTTTGTATGTGTTTACTTGTTATGATGGTGTTGAGTTGATGCTCTGTGATTATCTAATACTTTAAATATATTATTCTTTAACAATGTATTCAAATATGATCGTATATATGACTTATAAATCAATTAGCATTTGCACATTTATGCACATCAATCGATTCTGTAATAATCTGATAATCAACGAATCGAATAATCCCAATATCATATTTTAAGCCTGCAATTTATTTACTGCACCCGACTTCAATCCTCGCAATAGCTGATGTAATGCAGTGTTTTGTCTACAGATAATGATAATTAAATTTAATACGTTGCAATAAATAATAGTTATAACTCCAATATTTTTTATCATAGCTCTTACATTTTGCAAATATATTAGTGTTACTATTTAATCAATTTTACTGAATAGTAACGTCATTTAACGTAGGTAGTTTATCTTACATTTTGGAAGATATTGCACTAATCTAAATTGCGTGTTGCATTAATTCTGTGCGATTTAGATATGTACATACATTGGCTTCTCTGTAACACATATTTTTCATCTTCTTGCACAACAGACATGCAATAAACACTACAAGTTTAAATACCTAATACATTCTCTTGCCACAGGGTGTTGAAAATATTACAATTATGTCAGGAAATATGTTTAAGAAGCTGTTGTAAAACAAAACATTAGTGCTAAACGCTTTACATCCAAAATATTAATTTTGAAATTTTCCAGTGTAAAAATCATAGTGAAATATAGTATATTCTAATGGGAAGTACAAATTATAATAAGGAAGGTGAAAAATGTAATTTTTATCGCGCATAAACGAAGAAATGGAAAAAATTCATGAGAAAATAAATTTAAACCGCATCATATTCACCAAAAAAAAATCATTTCTCACTTTTCAGATAAAATATAATTTTATTTTAGGGACTTCGGGGGTAAGGGAATTGAGGCAATTTCCCTCTCGCGCTTTCAAAATAATGGTAATACAAAGATCACTCAACCTAGAGATATTCGTTGCAATGTGAAATGATCAAAAACAAAATACACTGAAAAATCAATTTTGGACTTTGGGAAGGACAACTAAATGTAAAAATTACAAACTGAAAAATTCTCATAGCACTTACAAGGAGAGACAAAAAATGAATAGGGGACAGGTTAAATTTTGAATAACATTTCGTATCGTACAACATTGCTATTTGTAATTGACTATATGACTCCATCTTCATAGATGTCTTGGGCGAGTCCGACAACTTTGTCAATATAGACTTTGTTAACGAAGTCATTGTTAGTATTGTTCAGCATTGTTGACAACATCTCAGCTAAATTATCTCCTTCTGCTGACTCCATGTCTTTCAACTGTTTTTCTTCAATCTGTGAAATGGGTAATACCATGAGACCCATACAGTATCCTAACACCTTCGAACGATGGAATCTTCTCTTGAATTCTGCCTCTGTAAAGTTAGGCAGTGGCTCTGTGTGGAACTTCTCACAGATTTCTTTGAATTTATTCACGTACAAATTCAAAGCGTTATCCAAATGATGTTTTCGAAATTCGGAATCAGTGCTCGCGTATATAACGTACACCAAATCAGTCGTGGGACAATCTTCGGAGCACAGTTGCAAATCAAAGTTTATGACCGCTTCCGGAATCCTAGTATCCTTGTTGTAACGGAACATCATGTTGTTCGACCAAACATCCCCCAAAATTCCAACCTTCCAAAGTTCCTCTACATTTCAATATGTTAATTATTAATTCTTTTTCATATTAAAAAAATGTTATAGGTTAAAATTATTTAAATATCTTAAAACTTAAAACGTTGACAAATTTGCATTAATATTTTGTAAATAAAAAAGCAGAAATCAATTTAAAATATTATTGAATTTTACCATTCGCTATATTTACTGGTTTGACGCGAAGAAATTTCTCGTATTCGTTTACGTCTCTCCCACCTACGCCAAAACGAATGTTGCAGATTTCGTTGGTATTTTCCAAAATTTGTTTCGTTCCCTGAACTATAGGAGAATCTTTCCCTAAAACTTGCTCTAGTGTGTCATAGGAGTGTTTTCCGTTACTCTTCATGAATTCCTTGAAGAAGACGGCCAATGACTGATTGCAATAATGTGTGTCCATGAAAGGAAAGTGGTCGGTGAGTTTTGCGAGGTTATGCCTCTTCTTATAAACCCAACTGAGAGCATGGGCAGTGGCCACTGCTTGCATGACGAGTGTAATATGATTTTTATCTAAACTAACACGACGATCAGCAAGTTCAAATCCAAATGTCTTTCGAATGTCCACCATTATGATGTAGTTATCAAACGTTGCATATGATTTTCCGGGCACAATAGAATCTGCAATATTTTTAACATATTTTAATCATATTAAGTATTGACATAAATGCAGCAAGATCCTCTGTATAATAAATGTGCTAGAATATACAAAATGTAAGTTATTCGAACTTATTGGAATTTATTGAAGAGAGAGAGAGTGTGTTTGATTGGTTTATGAATAATGTTTTAATTAAAGTCTTTGTTTCATTTTTATGGTAAGAAAAAATAAAAACAACGAGATAGTAGGCTAAAACGTATGAATAATTCATGTCTGATCAACAAATTCAAAGAAGCTAGATCTCCAGCTATCAAGTAATTTAATTCATTACCCGTGTAAAAATTTGGTGCATGCCCCGCAACAAATGGAGGAAAATCTGGATAAATGATTTCCTCAACGTTGAGTTCCTTTTGCATTTGTATGAGATTTGGAACATAATCACGATAAAAGGCCAGTTCCTTCCAGAATAGATTGGTTTGATTGAGGAGGTCTTGTCGTACAGGATTTCCTGGGTAACATTTTGATATCAAGTAAGAAATTTCTTTTCCTTCGGTCCCATCCTCAGATTTCGTCGGAAATTCCACTTCGAGGGCGTACATGATACTGGTGTAGTTGTCCCCGACATTGCTCCCAGACGTTATTTTGTATGAATTTATTTTTCGTCCAAGAGCTTTCTCTAAGAAATCTTGGGATATTATTTCTTCTGATTTAATTTCACCCATGGCTGTAGGGATTTAATGGATGTGCAACTTGAATAATGGAAAATTCCAGTCACCTTCACCAACACCGATGTTGTAAATGAATATTAGTGCATACAATATAATATAAGTTAAGATCTTTATTGCTGAAGGATTTGCAATGTCAATCCCGGGCTTACTAACCAACTAAGTTTCTGTCCACTTGAGCAAATAAACGAAGGCCATCTCACATTTACTAACTAGAAAAACAAACCGTTCTCCGAACTGAGCCCAAATATTGTGCCCAAGAGTCAATTGGCAGACATGGGGGTTAAATTGTATGTCTATTCAAAGCTCTAGTTGATTGTTAGTGCGGAGAAGAATAATTATTTTAATCTACTCGAGGCTCATTAATACTAAGCTAATTAAGACTTTGAAAGGACCTGTTATTGTAGTACTAGATAGTTCGTTTGGGTAATTTACGATAATATACAACTTTAACAACAAATTAATAATTGTATCTGCGATAAAACCAAACAAGTGGAAAATTACCACCGATGTTAAAATAAACAGATATCATTTGCTTACAAAATATTTGTACATAATTAATATAACTCATATAATAGGTAAGCTTTTATTTGATCGATATGGCCAGCTTTCATCAATCTCAATTAAACGGTTACATTAATTAATAAGTATTATAGCATATTATTAGTAGGAGGTAATATGTATCAGTAAATTATTATTAAAATTACGCTATCTATACACACAATTATTCAGAACTCCCTAATAAAGTTTCTGGTTTGCATAGCATACTTCCAAAACATGAAAAACTTAAAGACATGATTCTTGTTGAATTTTTTTAAATTAATTTATAATTATATCTGTTAATGTCGCTAATTTCAAACGTTAAAATCGGTTTTATGTACCTATTTCTTACAAATCTATAGTAAGGACAAACAAACATCACATGGAAAAAATCCTCTAGGTCATATATATTACATATATCACAGTTTAACATTCCATTTATTATTCCTCCTAACAAATTAATGGACTTGTTCTCCACAGTTATGTAACTATCTCCTATTCGTAACTGACAATATAGTCTAGCAATACTCCATGGTAGATTTCCATTCAAATACTCTTCAGTTCGAATATGAGATTTAATGATTTTGTAACTGTTGGATGAGTTGTGCATGTCTTGAATGTCTTTGCTGTGAAGTCTGATTTTAAAATTTTCAATGGTTTTAGTCATTGTGCTTTTAATGTAATTTACATCTTGTTTGTCCCATATTAGGTGCATGTCTCGATGTCTCTAGAGTACATGCATTCTTTTACCTGAGTAGCCTAATTATACTCGGTCCTACCCATTTCAATTTGACTTAAATGTAGCAGATTATCGTAGCACGTTCGTAATAGGCTAGACTTTGGCTTAGATAAAACGATATAAAAATTTTAGCAAACATTTGGCTACAAACGTTTCTATATTCTGTATATTCGTCTCTAGCCTTACAAAACAATGTCGGCTTATAGGGCATATACAGTGTTCTTCGCCAATAGTTAATTTGAAAATTAATTAAATCATGTACATATTTAAGACCCATACTGGGGCTGCATATAACAGTACCGATCTAACTATTGAGTTAAATATGGTTTCTTGTAAAGTAATTGAGTTATTTTTAGAGTTAGCTAAAAGGCTGCATAAGCTAACCGACGCAACGGTTTCATTATTGACACAATAATCTTTCGCTTTACAAAAAATGCCAGTATACATAAAGGGCAACCATAGGTATGTGTAGCTATTAGTCACCTTGATTTTATCACTTCCCCAATGGAATCATTATCATTATCGCTTTTAGCGCCTCCTCGTCTAAAAAAACGACTTTCGTTTTGCTTAGATTGACTTTTAAATTATTTTCTTTGAAAAACTCAATTAAAACATTGATCTTTTTCTGCAGATTTCCTGGAGTGTCAGCCATTAAACAAATATCGTCTACGTACAAGAGCAGATGTATAATAAAATTACCAATGTTGATGCCAACAATTCCAGATTTCTCAACAGCATTTACAATATCGTTTAAAAACAGCGTAAATAGTTTTGGCGACAATGTTTCCCCTTGTAGGACAGATTGTTTAATATCAAATTCGTCTGTTAGTCCACTCGGAGTGCTCACACAAGCGTGTGCTTTCGAGTAAATAGATTTCACTATATTAATGAATTTAGTACTGTTTCCTGATTTTTCCATTTTCTTTCATAAAATTTGATGGTTTACGGTATCAAAGGCTTGACTTAAATCTATACACACTGCGTATAACTTATGGTTATTTAATCTGAGTCTCTGCTGTATAATAGCATTGAGAATAAATATTTTTTCGACAGTTCCAGTCTTTTCTTCGAACCCTGCTTGAAACTCTGACACCTTTTTATGTTTATTGCACCAGTGGCTAAGTCTATTGCATAAGTGTATAGTAAAGAGTTTCAATGTTGTATTAAGCAGAGAAATTGGTCGGTAATTTATAGGGTTGTTAGGGTCCAATTTCTTGAAAATTGGTACAATAATAATTTTAACCCAGTCTCTTTGCAAGTCGTTGGGTTTACAATACATTTCGTGAAACAATTTTAGTAAGTTGTGTTTCAATTCAATTGGTAGGTTTTTCAGTATTTCGTTAAGTATTCCATCATACCCAGGAGCTTTGTTTACAGAGAGTTTTTTAATAGCTACTGACAATTCATACAAGGTGAATTCCATGTCCAAATGTACATCTGTTACATCCTCATGTAATTCTATTTTTTCTGGTGATTTATTAGTATTGTTTATATTGTCACTGAAAATATTTTGAAAGTGGTTAAACCAGGTAGTCTTATCAGAGATTGCATTATTGCTAGATTTATATTTACCCCTAAAAAAGTTAATGGCTTCCCAATTTAACAGTCACGGTCAAACCATTTAGGGTTTACTGTTACATTTACATTATTATTGTAAAGTTTTTTAGTTTTCACCCACAACTATTTGCAGTCTCATATATTAAGTCAATAATATTAGATAGACTATTCTTGTATTTTGTGCCCGATACTAGTATTTCAATTTGTTGATTAAAAATTACAGATTTGTCTATATCCTGTGGTGATAGGCATAACTATTCAAATGTTACCTTTCCTATCACTTCCTAATATCCATGTTTCCTGGAGTCTATCCTTGAGACTCCTTCCTTGGCCTTCTACTTATGTTGTAATTATGGCTAAGAGACATTGAATAAAGGCAGTAGAGACTGAGATCTGGAACTTCCCTGACTTATCTTTCTTGTCTATTCTTACTTGATGTCATGCTAACTCATACCTTAGCTCTCATCATCACTTTATGTTATTCATTTTGTACAAAATGCAACGATTTTCATTAATAAAAATTAAATTAGTGGAGTTGAGGGTTAGCAACAATGAAGCATGTTTGCTTTCTATAGCTTGTAATACATCAAATTCAATTAATCTATTGTACAATTTATATGACACACAGCACACGTCTATGACACTACTACCAAGACTTGTTGTGTGTGTAAATTCACCATAGTTATATCCCTTTATTTTGCCATTGCATACCATTCAATTATTTTCGTTCAGAAAATTTAAGATTACGTTACCTCGTGTGTTTGTTCCCATATCCTTACTATTTCTTGTTTCGATAATGTTTGAGTTTTCATAAGTGGTATCCTGTTGTATATCAGTGTTCGAGATTTTTCCGTTTAAATCACCAAATAGACAGACCGAAGCCTCACCAAACTGTTTCAATCTTAAGTTCAAATTTTCTAAAACAGAGTTTCCGATATCTGAAGGCGGAGCGTAAAGAAACACTAAAACAAAACTTTTTCCATCTACTGTTACATTTTCAAATTGTAATATTACGCGGTACTTTCAATAATGGTTACATAATTTGTAAAATTATTTTTTACACCAAGCAACATTCCATTCATTGCTCTTCCCATTTTATGCTGTTTTTCAGCATTAAAAAAATTAATATTATAATTATCTTCTAATTCATTTTTAATCGCGGCAATTGCCTTGTCAATGTGTAACCAGGTTTCTACTATACAGAAAATATCAGCGTCAATTTGATTAATATTTTCAATTTTTTCTCTTGTGCGAGTGATTAGTCCATCAATGTTCAAATATGAGATTGTAATCTTTAGGAGTTTGCTATTTAAGTTGTCTGAAGGCTGGCCGTTGTCCTATGGGTTGTTTGTGTCACTTTGGTCGTCAACTCGTGTCCTTTTTCGTTGATTTCCGCCATGATGCTGCGCTACGCTGCCTCGTTGTTGGTACCTGCTTGACCTTGCTTTAATAGAATAGAATAGAATAATAATTTATACCCAGCCAGCACAAGTAGCTTGTACGTAGGATTTACGCAGCAGTTCCATCGTCGTAGCTACGCGCGGCGTAGCTTCAAGTTACGTCGAGGTAGCATCGCCGTCTCGTGTCTATGTCAATGCGAATGAGTGACTTAGCAGAATGCGAAGTACCTACGCCGCAGCTACGCTCTCGAATGAACACGAAGCAAAAAGAGAAAGGAGCGGGATTCGTTCTTTGATTCAACCACCTACTCCAGCCACTTTGCCACAGACGCACTATTAAGAATACAAGCGGAATCAGCCCCACTTGACTTGTGTGCGCATATAAATGTAAAAATGATGCTACGTTGTCGAATGGAATTCGTAGTGTTTTCGCATTTTGGTTATCGCCGCGATATTCCTACGGGAAACCAGCATGGTTTACGTAGCTACTAAGAAGCTACTTGCTACGCCGGTGTTGGCTGGGATTAGAATAATTTGCAACTCGATCCGATTGAACTCAAAAATTCTATCTCGATACTGCTGGAACTCGACACTTGAAATCACTACTCGAACTCAAATTACCAGAAAAATACTTTAGTAGAACTATGAAATTTAATTATTTATTGTTACTTTAAAGAAATGATAATTACCAAGTGGAGTCTCAACTTTTACTAAAATATTGCAATAAAAATACGTAAAATCGTCGATATGTATTCTAACCCGAGCACTACTCGTCAATTTCTAATTTCCAACCCGCACCCTCCCGATTCCCTAGACATTTTTCGCAATTTTGTTGCCCGAACACAATGACGAGTTCGGGCGTCCAACGAGCTGGCTCGGCTAGTTCACATCTCTAATAGGTATACAAACCAGTGGTTTGTTTCAACTGGAATTATATTATTGGGAAACATAGGCATACGGATATTAAAACAAAGTTCGTTCTTTTTGACATTGGTCGTGGATTTTTTTTACCTTCAATAACAACTTTGATATCAGTTTGTTGTGCATCCAGGTAATACTTTGGGTCTATCAATGGGTCATCTCTATAGTTTTTCGATGCCAGTGTGATTTCACCTCGACTTTTTGGTCTCTGATTAAAAATCACGGCCATAAAACCATCTCGCCCCATCACAGGCTCGAAGAAAGGTTTTGCCAGATCTAGTCGCAAGTTGAAGGTAGCCGCACCGTTGATTGTCGATTGGGATACTCCCATGCCACTAAATAAGATCTGAACATCCGGCCAAAATGCTTCTCCACTATTTTTGGCTACAGAAGACACCAAATATGACGCAGCTTGGTATCCCGGTGTTGTCAAATGACCAGTTCCTTTCAGGATGTATTCCAAAAAGGTACGAAACGTCATAATATCACGTTCTGGCAATAACGAATGTCCATCATTCACCAAGAAGGGACCTAAAAATGATCCCATATATGATCTTGCAAGTTTTTTCCAACCGGCAAATCCATAACTAAAGGAATCTAATATTGGAAGATAAATATTATTATATTAACATAAATATATTTTAGACATAAAATATTGTAAAAAAATCAAAAATAGACCCATCGTTTCAGTTTATAATAAAATATGGACTATTACATCGAATGACTGTAAATGATCTTTGGGACCAATTCCGGATAACATGAGAAGTTTCGGTGTTTCAACAGCTCCTGTGGAAATAATTATTTCTTTGGTTGCGTATGCAAATTTTGTAACACCAACATGCTCGTATTCAACGCCGTATGCCTCGCTTGAGTTTGAAACTTTGCGAAAATGTACCTTGATAACAAAAAATGAGACAGTTGAACTTATTATGAGGGAGATACAAAAAGTGAGGCAAGAAGTTTTTTAAATTGTAAATTTCCAATTGGAAACTTCAACAAAATCACATCGCTTTTTTATGTGAATACAATAGTTAGTAGTTTGACATAAATTTTACCAAATTCTTTAAAAAATTAGCTAGCCATTAGTTGATTCTCAAGTAAATTTATGTGATGAAGAGTTTAAAAATACAACTGTAAAAAACGACTTGCTTCAATTGTGTATTTCAATTATAATTTTACAATGGTAAAAATTATTATGGAACCTTGTACACCCTAGCGTATTTTCGAATGGTTAGATTATGTCTGTGTCTTGCTGGATCAATAAATGCGATTTTTGTACTACATCTTCTTCCTTGTCTCTGGGTGTAAACAATAGGAGCACAGCCTATAATGAAAATAATTAATAAATTGTAAACGAGTGCTAACAGACTAGTCTATTTAACAGTTTGATTTTTGTTTATTATCGTGTGCATGCATATCCCGAGTGTAGATACACTATTTTTACCCATCAGCAGAATTTATGTTAATCACTGTCATATTTTCTCTAAACTATAGTGTCTCTGTAAGCAGCAATAAATGGGCGTCTATGTAATACTAAGATCTTGTATAATGTAATAAACTATAATTGAAGCTGTAAAATATTGAATGTAATGATAATATGCATTGCAGTTAAGTAAATCTCAACATAACAATGTGATAGCTACTTTGGAGGGAATTGTTATTAAAATAAATACATATAAAATTGAACATTTCCTGAGACACGAGGTTTATCAAATAAAAAACTGCTACCTCAAATTCAAGCTTTCCACCATTACACTACGATTTGGATTCTTGATAAGGAATAAAGTAGGAATATTCACACAAATGTAAGAAAAACTTCTCCCAATGTGTGAATAATCACACATCTGATAGCGATATTCTCATTTATTTTGATGAACATCGATATTTTCAAATAATGTGCGTGTTAGATTGTCGGAAGTAGCATAATATGCATCACTATCAGCATTGATATAGTATCACTATAACGAAAAGCATAATTTAGTATAATATAAGGAGAAGTACATAACCTTCTGTATAAGGAGCATTTAGATCCGTTCGTTTGATTCCATCCCATTCTGATGCTTGCAAGAATTCTTCTACAAGAGTTTGTGACGTACTCTTTCCACACACTAACAACTCCACGTCAAACAAGGCAACCGTGAATGTGTAAACGTCAACATCAACGTTAAATCAGCTCAGTC
>JAQFYB010003901.1:0-17881 GCA_034694085.1 Pogonognathellus longicornis | reverse complement strand
AAGGAAAATCAATGAATATTCAATGAAATGATCGTTGGATTAAAAGATTAAATCAGCTACTGATGCTAGTAAAAATTCCTTATTGTTAAGTCCAACAATGTAGTGTTATACTTGACTAACTTGATTAATAATTATGCACTGCACACCAAGTCTCTGGGGAAGCAACATTTATAATTATTTAACTTTATGGTTGCTGGTATCAATAAACTTAGGGTACAAAGACTCCTTCCTTCTTTAGTTTAGACTAGAGACACAGTAGGCGACATATTTTTAATTGAATTCCAAATACTAGGGATTAAAGCACTATCTAATGAAAGAAGCTATTTTTTGTTTCAACAGGTTTCTTTAACGCATTTGTAAGTGAAACGATTAAATACATTGGTTTATAAGTTGGAATTGTGTGGGACACGTAACATTATTGGCATTTAAGAGATCGGATGGCAGTTCACCTCACTAGGAAATTGTATAATAGTCATTAGCCATCCGGTCATCCTCGCTCTCAGTACACGTATGGTGTGTCAAACTAAAAAAATGCCAAACCTCCAGTTTGATTGTGGATGTTATGTGTGTACTTTATAATTGAAGGTCTATCTCCATCCTAGTAAAGTTTCAGCTTTGCCTTGTTGTCGTCTGCAGATGTTGATGATGTTATGGTAGTTGTTCTGCTCTGTAAATGGTTATGGACGGGACGGGAGTAGCATACTAAGCAAAGAGTAAAGATATCGAAAATGAACAGAGAACAGTGACTAGAGTGTTGTAAAATAAAGATGAAAAACTCCGGCAATGAGGTCTCCACGACCTTCCTAACTACAAGAGCCTTGCATGAACCTACATAATATTAGTATTGTACTCCAACTGCATCCACACATACACACTGCACTATTACAACAATTTACAGTCTTCAGTATAAGTAAAAGTACTTTAACACTAAGTACCTAATGTGCTCTGTTGTCTCTCTACTTAGAAATATTACGCAACGTGCGACATAAAGTAATCTCATATGAAGTACAATTTCATACTCGCATCCTATATTTACATGTAGTTTGTTATGCCTGTATATCTTTGATGTTTCATGCAGTTAAATATATTTAATTCTCCATTTGGTTCTTGAACGAAGAATTTTTGCTGTATTGTGTAGAGTGCAGCATGAATGGACATAATATGAGTATATGTATCGGGTAGGTACTTGGACATACATATAAATGTTGTATGTACTATGTAAGTACAAGTAGGTAGAGAATGTAGTGAATTTAATGGTATAAAGTGCAGTGCACTGTGTTGAGCACGAAGAGGACCAACATCAAGTGATCTTGTGTTACGTTATGTTATGATTGTAAGTATTATTGTATAATAAGTCGTGAGTGTGCTGTTAGGTCTATGGATGCACTGTGTAATGTTGAACGTACGATAATGTGTTCAATGTGTGTATGTACTACAAAGCAAAAATTCCCTAGCAAGTAAATTGTAATGTAAGTGGGCTTTGTTATATTGTGATAGGGTATATTAATGTATGGTAGAGACGAGAGTAGTTGTATGTAGTTGAGGATGAGGAACGGATCCCCTCCTGTTTCGATCTCACTTAGCATCTTCACTTGAAACTGGAAGAGTAAACGAGAGATCCGGAATTCTAGACTCCAGACAAGAGTCCTTCTGAGGCCGACCATTGCATTGGAAGCGACTAGAAAAACTGGCAAGATCAGACGAGACCTAGTGCACTTTCATAATTCATTTTCCTCATAAACTTAAATTATTGTCGAGTCAAGTGTAGAATATTAGGTAGTTTCTACTTCCTTAGGTATCTTTGTATATTCTTTTGCTCTTGTGCGTTCGTTGTACTGTGTGAGGTATATAGTAGGCATACATTTATAACACATGTAGTAAATATTTGGAATCTGGGAATTTATAAGTACTGTAATATAGTTTGTAGTAACAATTATTCCTTCTCCGTTACTTATGTCATATAAGCGTTTCAGGAGGGCGACTCAAAATCCCACTGCACTATCATCAAGGAATTATCGAGTGAGTCTGGAACGTGGTAAAATGGTAATGGCTCCTTTTAGAATAACTTGCACTAAGGTTTCGTCTTCAGTTACTTCAGACCTATTCTTAGACACTTTTAGCTGTTAGAATTTATTAATATTTCATGTAACTTTACTTACCACACGATCGAATTGTATTACTCACATGTAAATTATTTTATGCGTCTAAGGTTTCCACTGCCACACTACACTTGAACGAGTCACACCATTATTGGTTTAGATTTAACAGTTTTAAGTTACAAACGAATAAATATATCAGCATTCAGTGGCTTCATTCTGCCTGACTCTCGGAGCCTAAATTATTTTTTTGTCTACTGTGATGTATTTTATGTGCCAACAAATCATTTATTTCCCTTAAAAAGCGCTTGCGGCTCACCTAAACTAAACTGTAATACTGTAACTGTATCTGCATTACGTGGTATGTATATCGACTCAAAACCAAGATATCCAACTTCAATGCTTCAAGCTAAACTTAACCGCAATAACTCTTCTCAGAACTATTGGTATTTCTCAGTGTGTCCACATGAATAGAACTAAAACTCGGCTGGTTACATACAATCGGTTTGTATGCAAATCCCAAATGAAATTCCCTGGTTTACTTGTATCTTTTATATGGAGAAACAATTTCAAGAAAACCAATAATAGTTCCATTTAGAACACTACATTTAAATATCCTATTTTTCATTTACTACAAATATTGTAGTTTTGTTTGTAAGTACTGTGTACCTACCTATAGAATAGCAGAATTCACTTATTTTTGGCATTAATGCAATATTATAGTAGGTTATTCTGAAGAATTCATTTTATTACTGTATTATGTTTCATAGTGTTATTTCTAGACAACTTTGTAAAACATTAGCTAGTACTAAGTATTAATGAATACTGTATAAAATGGCTGTAGTGGTAGTGGAGAATTCACAGAAATAGTCATACATACTTACAACTGCAAAATGTCATTTTTTGGTTTCTCACCATTTTAATGTTGGTAGTTGACTACAGTAGTAAACTACTAAAGGTACAGGCTGCTCTGCAGGAAATATGTGGTTTAATTTTCATTAGAAATGCGTTAACATTCTCATGTATATTCTATATGGAATTTCGCATAAATCTAGATAGGTATATGATAGGTAGGTACCCATATGATAGCTTATGAGCTCAAGTTCTGTTTTTGTGTGTAGTATTTCATAAGGATTATTATTTTTTATTGTAGCATAATACTATTTTTACATTAGTGTGCAATGCACCATCTGCATCATCTTTGGCTTCTTTAGGCGATGATGACATTCAAAAAGACAGGAGAGTAAACACTAAAGTCAACCTAATGAAGTGGATACGTGTTGCTATGTGTTTGCAAATGAAACAGGCTGTATATTTCCATTGCCATTATTACTGCATACTATACTTTCATACTTTTTCTGTTGAAGTACTTCTTTAACAACTACTTTAAATGTAATGTAATGGTTCGCATTTCAGGCTATTCTCTATTGCTTCCAGTCCTAGTGCTAATTTGAACCATACTGACTATGTATGTTATATTTATGCTAAAAACTAAGTCGCAAAAAAGTTGCATTCAGTACGAATTGGGCATGGTAGTATGGAATGGAAATGTACCTAGGTTGTAGGTAATAAATGTGCAATGCAGTCTTTACACATTCCTTGTTGTTACACTGCATTGGGTGTTTATTGTCTACAGCCCCAAGGAAACATGCGAGTACGTGAGCAAAAATTGGATTTAATATGAAAATGAACTGTCTGTACATAGACTCAAGATATCTCCAATAGTTATCAAACTATTGGATATATCCTGTTGTATAATGTGTATATCCTAGACATACATACATACATATATTTAAGAATCATGTCATGTAATATTAAGATATACTCACACGGTTCTTCTTTGTGTAGTACTGCGATTTGTGTTTTTGTTGCACAGTATGTATGAGATCAGACAAAATGAGCTAACCAAACCAGCCCTGAGCTTTGTTTAATATTTCCAAGTTTAATTAGGGAAATGGCAGCATTGCAAGGCTGCATTGAAAGAAACTGATGTTGATCTGACGTTGCTTGGCGTGGTCAGACTTGAATGTACCGTGTTCTCCTCTTTGTTTGATTCCCTTGTATTAACATTAATAATCTGTTTGGTGAACTGTGCAATTTACATCAAAATTATGACATGGTGTGATATTTTATTGTATCATTATGTTGTTAAACTCTCCCCTTTCTCAGCGTCTTCCTACACACAGAACACATGTGCAAAAAAGAGGCAGTGTATTACTGTGTACACTTTGTAGTACATCTTTGAATCTCGTGTTTGGTATAATGATTATGATTTCCTTCTATGTAAGGATCGATCTAAGTGGTTTTTGAAATTTAGAAATGAGAATGACGGTGAAAGAAATTGTAGTACAAAAGTCAAGTCCAAGTTGTGTTATACAACTGTAAGATGGAATGACGCAATAATATGTAAGTAATAGATGTAGCGCTAAGTTAAAAAATAATTTTTAGTAGTTTATTAGACTTAATACTATCTGAAGTTGTGATCTTGTTCGAGTACCTACAGTGTTTAGTGTTTGTACCATGGATTTTGCAAGACACGAGTAGATTAGTTCAGTTTTTTTGCAACACATGGACGATGATCTATAGAGACGTTTTGATTAGAAGAAAATATGTAGTCAAGGTCAAATTCATTTAGTTGAACATGAAGAAGGAGTTTTAAGAATTCTTTCATTATGCTAAATGTACAGTGTATTAACTCTTTAAAGTGGTTAAGTAAGTCCATTACATTTGTAAGGAATCTGTTTGAGCAACTCTTCAAGAGATTATATTGATGCATGATTTTAAGATGAGCATAATGACGCTTCATAAGCTGCATTCATGATTAAGATTATAATTTCAATTTTTTACACGCTCATAAAAATGAATTCTAATACGATTGCTAAAAGTGATGTAGCATTGAGAGATAAATCGCCTATATAATACAAAGCAAAACCCCGCAATTGTAATGGTATTGCCGAATAGCTTTGCAATGTTTAGAGTAGGTAGGTACTTACATACACATTATATTTCTTTTGTCTGTGAAAGGTACACACAGGTACCCTCATACTATAACGAAGTGTGTGTAGTTATATATTATTATGCAATGCAAATTAACTACACAAGTTTGGATTGAATGTAGATTTATGTTGAAAAGGCTCTTGAATTCCTTTAGTTATTCTAGTACTCTTGGTGTGCACATACTACACAGGTGATTATCCATGTGCAAATAAAAGGATTAGAAAAACCTTGGGGGATAATGGACATTTAATGGACTAACAGATTGCCAACAAACACTAAATGTATTAGTTAGTAGATGATGGGCGCATTGCTGAATTCACAACACACCGAAGGAGGCAATAACAAGAACGCTAAGTTAACTTTTACAAATTCATGCCAGGAAAGCCATACATGGATTTATATTCAATATTCAATGAGGGACAGAAGCAAGGGAATATACATACAAAGAGATTTCACACAAACACACACGCATTCATGACATTATATTTTATATGTGGGTATTATTATTGTATGTATCTCATACGTGTGTACTTTTATAGCATAGTTCTTGTATAAATTGTTAAATTGGCTGTAGGGACGATGAGAGGAGTAGCACAGAGATTTGTTTGCCTTAACTACAACTCTGACTGTGTGGTTGTATGCGAATTGAGTTCTTCTCTTACGAATTTGAACCTTTTGTGTTGCGTGCGTGCATTCAGACTGTATAATCCCCTGTAGTATTATAATGTAATGCACTGAATTAACTTAAGTAGAGATCATAGAATTTTACGGATGCTCTCTTCCCTTCCGTCCATATAATCATAACAACAAAATCGAAATCTCTTAAACTTGACATTGTTAAATAACTTGTGCAGTTATGTTGTTCCTTAGAATCTCGACTGAAGGTTTCAAAACGTACATTCAGTCACCTATAGTAAATTGACTTGGAAAATATTTGTGAAAGCCATAATTTTGTACAGTTGCTCAGAAATAGTGCGGGTGAACAAGTCATAATATGGAGTGTGGTGACTGTTAAAGCTAAGTAAAACCGCTCTGAATAATAATCTGAGGCTGTGCGAAGATCTATAGGAGAGTGTGCTGCAATATATTATTATTATACCCGCAAGAATCAATGTTGAATAGACGACTACATGTTCTAAGTTGTAGAGTGCATGCATAATGCAATAATAATAACACACATGATCGCTTTGGTCGTTTAGATGATGAATGAATTGCTTAATATTGAAGTGATGAATTTATCATGCGCCCATTTAGGAGGTCCATTCCATCCCTGGTTTACTCGTTTCCCTATAAACCTAGACTCACCATGATGTATTTTATACTATACTCTGTGTAATACAATCTTAAATATTCCTAATAATATGTATATTGCCGTAGTATTGAATATGCAAAGATGTTGCAGACATTTTGTATGTATGTATAATATATACCTATGTGTATGTACTATGTACAAGTAAGTAGTACTCTGCACACTCTGTTTGGCCAATATGTATTTAATATATTCGTGTGTATGTACACTACACACAAAACACTATCTGGTTAATGGTGAATCCAATGCATAGTTAAATTTCACAGTCTATTTCCATTATGCAAATTGCACTTTGTTTTGTTTGTACATGGGCAGGAAAGTCGCTTGACTTTTTTAGACCTTCTGTGTTAAGAGAGTACAGGCGAGAGATATGTAGTAGAAGGCGCTTGTTTGCATGGCATTTCCGAAGAACATGGTTCAATTCTGAATGTGGCTGTGTCAGTGGAATTTATGTATTTTGTGCTCACCTAACAACAGATTTACTGAATGATGATGACAAGGAAAGAGCAAAAGGGAGGATAATTGAAGAAACAATGAGTGTCTCACTGACTGTCAGTACTGGTTTTGGTTTGAGTTTCACCAAAAAAGGAAAGAGAAGTTCATCACATTCAAATAATACAAAAAACGTTTCTTTTAGTCGAGCAACAGATAACAACAGTGTTCGAATGTGGTTTAGGTGTGTAATCACTATTTAAGTCAACTTATTGGTTTTTTCTTCAAACATTTAAATTCAATACAATCATTGATTGAGTCAGAAACAACAGTAGGTTGCTATTAACTCGTGCAGACAGATACATGAGACAATGTGTAATACATAGGAAATCAAGCTTTTTATATAAAACTAAAACGGACGTGACAAATAGTGTTATCAATTAGAAAGATATTATTAGAGAGAGAGTGCATAATTTTATGCCATATACATCTGGTGTGTGCTTATGGCTCACTTGCTGATAAAAGTAGCCAGCATATGACATTGTGTATTAGTCTTAGTAATAAAATTTACATCACTCATCTGTGGTTCTATGTAAAATAATAATAATAAATCTAGTCACTAAACTAACGTTCTTATATACATTCATTTACGTGACCAATGTTAATACGTATGTATTCATCGAAAACTGATAGACACATAAAACGTCATTCCATTTGAGGGCATGAGCCTCGTTAGTTTATTTCCAATCGTATTGCATTGTACTTTGTAAATACACATAAGAAATAATTAATGTTCGCAATAGATAAAAGTGATTCATCCTGTATTTTGTATTATTGCTCATTCATCCCAAGTCCGACTATATAGCATGAATCAGTTTTAAAGGTAATTATATTGACGATTGACCGTGACGGAGGAAGACAATGCTGATTTTGATGGTGACAGAGTGGATCATGAGCGGAAAGGAAACAAGATCGGGACTAGTGATAAAATTATTGTGAAATTTCCTCCCATTCTGTACTTTCGGTCATTTTCCCCAGTTATGTGTGCTACTAAAACTTATTCCTTCCTATATCCCTATACAACAGTATTAGTAGAAAATCATAGAACATGTTTAGAACTTAGGGTGAGCTAATATACTGATGTGAGGGATGTATGAATTTGGACCCAATTCATGTTATCCGTTTTGCCTATTGTTCTGGTTGAAGACGAATCGGACTGCACAAAGTTGAACATTGGTAGTGTAGTTTAGTTACAGGGATATAAATTGGATCCCGTTGACTTGATGCGATAAATAAGTGTCGAAAGTGTCTTTGAGGGTTGTTTTTGCTTGTTTGGACCGTAAAGGAACAAGTACATAGAAAACTGTGGTGCTTTATGGAAACCATTGTAGTACTCGTTGCAGTTTTTCATAATTATATGTGAATCAGGGCGATTTGACAGAATATAATATCATTTCCGTGTGAAAGCAGTTTAGAATGTGATTCGATATGCAATTAGAAAATAATCATTTTTTGTGTTAAATGCTCTTGTAGATTAGCCGTGACGAGATGTATTAGACTCGCTGCAAATGTTTTACGTGTAAAATAATGAATAATGACAATGGTCATGTCATGTTTCTACATGTACCTATAAACTTTTACAATTGTACAGGTACTGTATTGTATGTATATAGTAAGTGTGTCTGACTGAATGCTCATTTTTCGACCAGGTACTGATAAAGAAAAACTGTAGTGCATATTATGATGAATTGTTATAGCTACAATGTATATTTTTTCATGCATTTTCTCACGTGTGTGCATTGCTGGACTCAATGTTCATAGCCGGAGCAGCTCAGTCAGAGGTGAAGGAGTGAATTAGATAGACAGACTGGAATTAAAGGGATGTAAACTGTAAAAGCTGTCAGCAATGTGAAACTGGAGACAGACAGCTCATTATGTGGCCCACGTTATTACTATTCTGTTATTACGTAGCATAAAAACTAATCCATCTAAAAAACTTAACTAAGCATTAAGAGCTGCCCGATCAGAAGGGTAATTAGAACCGACAGTCAACAAAAGCTCAAGCTCAAGGCTCCTAAAGCCTCGATCGATTACTACAGCCTTTATGTATACTACTAAAACTAATCCCGTTGCATTTACTATAGTGCATACTGGTGTGAACACTAGCTGTTTATCTTGAATCTTGAACACATATTTATATTTGGAACTGTTACAGAAACATGCTCAAGGTTTGTTTTTAACCTCAGTAGTATGTAATTTGGATGTGCTTAGTATTTTACTCCATGTATCTCATTGTCAGTCACTCAGTCTCTATGTTAAATTATACACTCACAAATTAATGATGCATTTATGGTATAACGATTACTTTCTGTTGTCTGTAACACAAAATTCACAGTTTTCTTCACCCAAGCATCCCACTTACTTTGCATATCATAATACTGTTGTTGTAAATGTTGTAGTAACAAGGTGAATATTTGCTTTTGCTATAGGTGTTGAACAAGTGTCCTGGTTCCTGGAAATTACATAAATACCTTTGTAGTAAATGTCAACTGCATGAGTATCTTTGTAGGCCATGTCGATCATATTATGTAAACTTAGCTAATTCTGATTATCCACATGACATATAGAATACTAGAGTACATAATATAGTGGTTGAATATAAGAGTACACGATTTCATTACAAAGCACACTATTCTGTGCTATTTAAGTATAACGTACAATTACATAGCAATTAGTGAGATCGGCTTATGCTTTGAGCTGTGGTAATCTTGTTAATCGATCTACTTCGTTGACATTTCATTTAATGATGATGATGTAGTGTGGAATTGAGACCAAACGCTGTAGAGTCATTCTGCTTTTGCTGTAGTCGACCAGAATTGTTTGACTGGCCAGAAAAGAGTATTATTATTACTATTATGTCTATAATCTATATCTGTAGTATTCCTTCTTGAAAAGGAGACACTTTAATACTAGTTTTGTGTGGATTGTTAAGTTTAGCAGACTGGGACTTTGGTGACTTAGTTAGTTTGGTATGTTCTTTTGCTACTTGGACTGGTGTATGTGTGTATGTGTGTGAATGAAAATGATTTTGATAGTTGGTTGTTTGCTCTCCCTCTAATTTCACTTACGGCAGCAGCCTTGCCTTACGGCTGGATAGGATGATGATAGTGAATATATATAGGCTGTGATCCACCAGGGAATGTTCACTTAAGTCAGTAAGTGAAGCTCGTGTTCATGGTCTAATTGCTAGTCAAGTTGACTTGTTCGACTCAACTTACAAGTTACAAAGCAGAAAGCCCAAGTTGCTAGAGAGATCTGGCTAATGTGATGTCTGTGATACTCTTATGTTCTCTTCTAGTGTTTCATGTTTGACGTAATGTACGATGGGTTATGTCAGGGACTATGGAGATATGTGTCTTTTTTCCCTTATACGTTCTAAGTGCTCGTTTCACATTCAAAGTCTGCATTGTAGCGCAAAAACCTTCTGGAACTACTATTTGTAGCACTATTAGCCAACAACGGGATTGATAGACGATAGGAAATGGAGTCCAAGAGTCAGAATGAATGGATCGTTATCTATCCTGTCATTTAGGGATAAATTGGCCACGATTTATTTGCTCGTTGCTTTTCACACGCCTGTTTTCTCCTATCGCTCTCTCTCTCTCTCTGTTCAAAACAGATCAGAAAAGAAACAGAGTGCTTACTAGACCAACTGTCTCGAAACAGTTTCTTGTCCTTTTTCTACACTATACACAAACACACACTGGAATTATTACAATGTATAGTACACAATGAAATTCAATTGCCTTGCACTTGCCTTATATGTCAGAACAGGCGGTCTGTTCTTGTCTCGTCTGGCTTTTGCTAAGCTGTTTCTGGTGTTTGGGTGATGTGATGTGATGGGCGACGCTAAAAGTTGGAAAAGACGATAATGAGTAAAGCTTGAGATGCAATTTCAGTCATTATTATGAGACCATTTCTTGTGTGGTATTGTTAATGCAATATGTATAATGCACAATGTGATTTATCCGAGTGTAGTCAAGCAAATCCATGTTATGTTTTGTGAGAGATAGCAATTGCCATGTAGCTTTAGTTTATCGTGGCAGTTCTATGACTTTCCAAAGTGTTTTCAATGTGTTTGTGTACTTTAGTCCTTGTCACACTCATATGACATATGAATGTGGACGCTGCATTTGTGTGTATTGTATAAAATATAATCCTTTACAGGAGTGGGCAAAAAATTTAGCCATGTATTATCATTTCTTACACAGAAAATCCGGACATAAGGCGTTGTTAGCATGTAGTGCGTATTTGTTGAACAGATTCAGATGAGTGTATGTACCTACCTACTATATAGAAATACATGTAGGTATATAGAGTTTAAGGCTATATACACTTTATAACTCTTTGCATAAATGTTTGGTACGTGTGTTTAGCTTGAAGTTAACTCGGGTCTTCCATAGAGCGGCATCGTAAATTTGAGACTTGTCCATTCGATGAAAATTTACACATTAAGACACGCCCTTTGAATGATTTCTCGTTTTATGCATTTGTTAAGGTTTTCATTATGTTCCTTTGAGTTAGCAGGAAACTTTTGTTCGCATACATCACTTACATAACGAGAGGATGGAAATTGTGTCAAGAAAAGAGTTGAGTAGACTTTAAAACGAGGTAGACAAAGACAGTGAGAAAAAGTATACTATGCATGTGGAAAGTAGCTGCGGTATATTACAATTTGTAAGTGAACTAATCGTAAGATGAAAATGGCTAAAGTTGCATGCTGTGCTGATGTAGTAGGTATTTTGCATTTTGATGGAAATACGTAACTACTATTGCATAAGATATACATATGTGTATGTGTAGGTATATGTATAACTATCACTTTTCGTCTTACATACGGTTTCAGTCAGCTAAAGTGAAATTGTACAGAAATAATGTCGAGGGAGAGATATGCTGATTGTTTTTTGCATTGTAAATCAGTTAAGAGATACATTGTGGAGTTAATAAGATCAGCAAGTTTGTGCGTATCGTGTCTTTGGTCGTGATGCGATTTTCGTTCATTGGCATCGTTTGAGATTTTCTTAGCCAATAGTTTTTATACGCAATCATTCACTTGGGAGTTGCTCTTAACGTTTTTTAATAGTACAGTAGTGTTATGTACGAGAGGAGGTAAGAGGATAGTTTGTACTTGTCTGCACAGTTCCTAGAAAAATCTTTGTGGATGTTGCAATAAGTTAAGGAAACGTGAAAAGTGAACTTAAACATCATTGAACACGAACTTTTCTGACTACCTTGCTATACTGTGTGTATTCTGTATAAGTCTGTACTGTAGGATGCTGGAAGGAAGGATCTTGCAATACTAAAAGTCTGTATAATGGAGGGAATGAAAGATCGACTACTTTTACTATTGCCTGATATCTGTAGAGAGACAGAATAAGGTTCGCCTTCCAATTTGCGAATTTTTTTGTATATGGACCATCTATCTGTCAAGAAATGTAAAGAAGAAGTTTTTGGAAAAAGAGAATGATGATTGAAGCATTTGTGTTGTCGCAAAAAGCTCTGCTTCTTGTTTCTTTAGTTAGTTATTCTTCCAACTCGTCTCGGCTCGAAGGATTTCTCATTCTTTTCGTAAATATAGTAGAGAGAGCTTTTTGATTTGTTGATAACATTTGCTCTATATACACTCTAACATTATTACAATTCTCACAATCTTTTACTACAAATACTTACTACACGGAATTTACTTACTTAGATTCTCTGATGTAATATTTTATATAGACACTTCACTTTTCTTTGAGAGAAAATATATTCAAGTAGCTCACGTCCATTCGCACTTAAACTCACTTTGCTAACCTTCCTTTGCTAAGTTCGACTCTTGTGTGTTTGAAGAAGGCTTAAGAAAGAAAAGATTTAGCACATTCCTCTTGGCGTCTCTGAATTCTGCTGAATTGAGTAGGATTTTCAGTATAACAAACACACAAAAGACTCCAGCCAGCATGAAGGAATGAAAAGGTTGCTGTATAGTATATAACTCATATTTATTCGTTTGTTACGGTAAAGCCTTTGCTGTTTCTCTCAGTTTATCCTATTAAGTGAAACCAATACAGTGGAAAGAATGACAGGAGCGACGTGACTAGTTCTTATTCTCTTGTCGCTTCATCTTAAATAATTGTGACGGGCATATCAAAGTCAAAAGATTGAGTTTACGAGTGACCATTTGACAAACAAGCCTAGGTATCTTTCTTTCTTAGTACCTTCTACTCACAGAATAAATTAACAAGGCAATCTCATCTCTTTTTCTGCAATGACATGTTTGCTGCTGAATAGTTATATAGTTATACACTTACACTCACTGGGATTTCAAATACGTTTCGCTCAGCTAGTTGAAATTTCCGGTGTAGGCGGTAAGAAATTGATGAAATGGATTGTGTATATAGTTGCAACTGCTATATAAGTCAACTACAACGAGTGTGTGTTCATATTATGTGACAGGAAGTGAAACCTCAGCAAGGCATCGAGTCTAAGGGGAGTCTGAAATTGGATGAATTAATTTCTTATTTGACAGTGTTACCAAGCGGGACGGTTTCATTTCTCCAGCAGGGAGCCATGTCTTTCTTTTAATCTGCGATAGCTATCTGAGAGGTCTTACATGTACTACAAACACATTACTATGTATTACTGCATTACTACACAAACCTCTTGCTTATTTATCGCCTCTATGTATCTACCATAAGATACATACAGATGTCAACGAACCGACCATTGCATATATACTGCATACTGCAACACTTTTGCAATTCTGTGGTGTTAATGGAAAAAATGACCAGAAACTAATGCACACTGCATTGTACCTAAACTGTATATAGTATTATACTTACTATGGTTTTATGTAGCAACCATTGCATTACAATACATTGATTTTAGCTTCCCAATTACTACCTACTTAAATAAGCTAAGTAAAAAATGCAAATGCAAGACTAACTAATAACTAACCGCTGTAAATTACCAAAGGAAACTTCTACAGTATTTCTATTGAATTGCAGTTTAATATCGAGAGAAATAATGACTGGATGGGCTATGATGATTGTATTATTGCAAATGGCATATAAAATATTTAGAGTGATACATAAATGGATGATGATATTGTAATATTGACGTTAACTCGATAGTATATTAATACAGTGGATGTAGTTGTAAGCACGGAAATGATATCGGACTGCTGAATCTCTTACGCTTAATTGGATTGCCTTTGATGGAAATTGTAAATGTGATTGAGGCAACCCTAGGGGAGGACCACCCAAATTGACCTTATTTCAGTTGTGTGAGCATTATTGTATCTTATCCATAGAGCTATCGCCAGCATTGCATTGTACTCTATGTAATTCAACTTGGAACTTGCTTTTGCTTCTGTTAATAAATGGAATTGTGTCTGTCGAGTCTCTACTATATGTGCGATATTGCCCTTACATATAAATCTAAAGCAGAAAATTTGTTATCTATAGATTTTGAACATCAATATACAAATAGAACAACAATAGCTATAAACAGTTATAAAAGGTTTGGTATTATAATAATATATGCACTACTAATATACATACAAATATTTACGATTATAGAATGTATACGTACACATACACAATAACGAATGATGTCTTTATTCCTGCTATGTACCTACTATAGAGTATGTAGGTAGTAAATTCTCTTTGATCTTGAAAAAAAAACATTTTTAGGGCAACTGGCCAATTCGAAACCAAACACAAGTGACAATAGAAACATAAAGCGGTACTGTAAGTTGATAGAGTTCATATTTGGGTTCACATTGTACAATCACTCAAAGCTTGTCGGATTAATACACAATTTTATTTCCTGTCAATCAAACTGTCGTGTTCATATATGTAGCTAGTATTTATTACAGATATCATGTACAAGTGTTAAGACAGAATACTTGGAATATTTTATACGCAAAGTACATTGATACAGAAAAGACAAAAAAATCGAACAAATGAGATGGTGATGGTATCGCAGTGGCAGTGAAAAATATGCTTGTATTTGGGGTGGTGGGATCGTGTAAATAAAAAAGAAAATGGTTGATTATGGAAACGTGTGTGCTGTATTGTGTAGTATGGTGAGAGTATTTGTATGTGTAATATGTATGCATTCTCCTTAGATTTAGCAGTGCTGAGTGAATGGTAGTGGGGCAGAGTTGATTTGTCGTCCCCATCTATCTTGTCGTCTTTCAGAGATATGTGTATGTACGTGGATCCTGGATTCACATGTTATATCATCTATACATACATGTAAGTAAGTAATAATATATAGGTCTATCGCACAAGTGGAATGTGATGCAGTAAAGTTCTTCGATTTTCTTCTTGTCACACAGCACAGTGCAGTGCAGTGGCATCGCAAATATAGAATGTATCAGTATTCAGTAGTACATGGGATGGAAAAGAAGTGCAATTGTGGAAATGGAATGCTGGGCATTGGATTGTCATAGAAAGAAAAAGCAAGTCTAGTGTAACAATAAGAAATGTGTGCATTGCGCATCGGAATGAGTATCGGATGAAATAAAGTTCGAGCTGAGTAGTCTACGACTGACGTAATGTTATGGAAGAAGTCCAGTCATGTTCTAACGAAACTAAAGTAACATCGTAGAGTTGACTGGATCTGATATAAGTTTTCTCCCATGGGGTCCATAGCGTATTAACATCCACGGATTATTTAATCACTCCGTTGTGCTTTAGACTCCTGAAACATTACACACTGTTGTTCTACATACTTTAAGTTAGTGTCCTTCGATGTGACTTTTATTTTCTGAGTTCCGTGAGTATGAAATGGTCTAGAGTTACATTTACACCCGAAGCTGTGCAACGGTTGTAGCAACGTTTTTTTAAAGTGGTATTTATAAGTAACATTGCAGTACTAGTAGTTGTTGTATGATGATATGCACTTTAACTTTAGTAGGTATTATTGGTACTACATAGTAGAACTAGCTTTAGAAATATTATGGGGACGGGAGAAAATAGAGAAATAGAAAACGTCATGCTCTTGAGATCGTATTCGGAGTAGATATTTTCGGCGGGGTGCATCACCACCTCTAGAATCTATGTGGTGTGTATACAAAACACAAACCGTACACATCAACAACATGAACATCACCGGAGCATCAAAATAGAGTGGAGATGTACGGGAAAAATGTCAAAATGATAAATGCGAACATGTTCGTCTCGATCATTTTCTTTTTAACAAGAAATGACGTGAACATCTCTTCCTTCGTTCGTCTCGTCGTCCGCGTGCACATCTTCATTGAATAGTTGTTGTAGAAATCCGGAATACATACACAACACACCTAGCTATCTATATCTCTGTGTATTGAATGCCTTCAAAATGTATCCCATGCATGAATGTTTTTTAGTTGATTCTGAAAGTTGCAGTTGCAGCGTTACGAAATCTATCATTCTGCTCAAGTTTGATTTTAATGTGCGTTTTCCAGAGTAGCATTTTGTGTTCGAGAATGTTTTGCTTAAACATCCTTACACCTAGGTAGACATGCACTGTGCATTTAAACTAGACTCAGTGTAAGAGTTCTTTCTTGCTGTATAAAAATGTGTACACGTACACTCAAGTATCAGATGCTTTTCCCTCTTTTAGTACTTTTTTTCTTCCTTGTAGAAGTAAAGGAACTGCAACCTACTTACATAAAAAGCAAAAGGTAACTTTCCAACATTACTACTCCTGCTTCCACTACTAGAGTTGTTTCCCGTCAGATAGATTTCCTTCCGTTTGCTTTTAGACTTTTCCATTCGTGTCAGAAATAGTCCGACTTTCGGTTATGTGTGTTACTTAGGTATATTATACAATAACTCATAGTTATATTAAGTAATAGCAGTAGAAAGGAGTTCGCATGCAATAAGTGCATACAGACAGATAGGCAACTTTTAGTATCTCCTGTGTGTGTCTGTGTGTATGTATTTGTAGTAATACGCTGTACATGTTTATCTGCTAATGCATTTGAGGTAAAAAAACAGGCATGGCATGAAGGGAATTCTGAGCTATAACTATAACAATAATTCTTACACTAATGTACAAAAGCTTGTTCGTATTGCACTTTATTGACACGCAACGACGACAACACTTTCCTATCTCTACATCTACACTGCAGTTATTTTATTTTACTATCGCCACGGTCCTGGCAAGTGTTGTAGTTAGAAAATGTTTTTATCTTTCCTGCATTCAGCTGTCATTTCATTTACAAAAGTAGAACTCACTAATGTCTACATATAATTCCTACATAACGATTTCATAATACTAATTGTAAGATCTACCTTTACTAGAGTATGTCAAGCACATTGTAGTAACAAAGAGTATAAAAAAGTAATCATAGAATGCTAATAATCCAGTAGGAGGAACAAATGGTGATCGTATTGCATTGCATTGCGGTGACGAAGGGTTGGATGGAAAATTCATAAGCATAAGCTGATTACTGTATGGTAGCAAAAGGCGGGTGTAACCGGAAAACGCTTTCCGGTCGCATCACTTCGCATGTGGTTTTACTTTAGAGAGAAAGAAAGAAACGGAGCACAGCAAGAAAATGTTTAGCTCACTCACTCAGTCGGCCAACTTAAATCTTAGCTTGCGCTTGCTTTAATGGCCAAAGCATTCATGCTTAGACATATCCTACTTATACTTTTACTAATAGCCCTTTTCTTTGTAGTAGTTCGAGTACAAGGTTTTTACTTTTTAGTAATACCTACTACATATAGCTACATCATAATGAATATGAGTAAGGGTGCAAGTATTTAAGCACAGTACAGAATATAATACAGGCTGAAATTAACGTATACTTAGTTCGAAGTATGTGTCATGTGTATGTACATACATTTTAATGTGTATAGAAGAGGTGGGATAATGCATATTTATATTACTAGTAATGAAATGACTGGAATTGTGAGTTTCAAGTCATGGAATGTTATGTCATGTTGTAGAGCAAGCAAGATAATACACTAAACTAAGTAAGAGCAGTAGCTTGCTGGCAAAAGAAAATGAAAAC
>JAQFYB010003900.1:0-17884 GCA_034694085.1 Pogonognathellus longicornis | reverse complement strand
ATTTCATATGGGTAATAACATTTCGCTATGCATTTCCAGCTAGCCTCCCCCAAAGAGAAATTCTGGGTACGGCCCTGACTATTCATTGTTTGTATTTCCGAAATACAGGTAATTTACATTTAAGCGTTTAAATACAGTGTACAGATAAGAAATAATAAATTAGAATAAAGATTAAGTACTGTTCATCTTCATGTAGTACGTGGTGTCGGATTTATGGGGGGATGTAGGTATATACTGGGGATATTTTTATATATATTTTTATGGGGAAACTATATATTTATATTTAAATAAATACGATGATGATGACGACGATGGCAGTTAACTTCCAGATTCTTCGCTTTGCACAGCAGGTGAGTGTGTACCACTTTTATATATTTTTATAATCATATTTTATAAATTGCGACGTTAATAGCGACGTATTTTAATTTATGTTTTTATATTGCAGGTACCACAAGAAGATATTTCCCATTCGTCTCTATTTCCCTTCCTTCCTTTCAAAACAACTTCCCCTTCACTCCAAATATTTTCCTTTTTCTCAAAATTCCTTCTTCTATTCCCCAAAATCTTTCTTTCCCATTTCCAAATTCCCTTCTTTCCTCTTTAAAACTCTAAATCTTTCCTCTAAAACCTAACTTTTCTTCCCTACTTCTTTTGCTAATTTCCTCAGCTCTACTCCCGCTGCACTCCAAACTCTAATTGTCCGTTCGACTTGATATTTCATATTATCAAGTCCAACGCTTTGGCTTGGGAAAATACCCCGTTATTCTTGGACTATGACATTGTCCAAGAACCTCCAATTCTGTGCGTCTTTTTCCACGCACAGGATTGGTCATTTTAAACCATCTCATTGTACATGGGATGTCTTTAATTAGCATGTCGCTTTGTCAAACCGACATGCATTGTTTCCCTTAAAAGTGTCCCTTCATTACGTATAATGTGATTATGCACATTATACGTAATCCTCTAATCGTCCTTTGTTTTCTTCTCTCGCTCAGTTCGAGAGGAGAATCACTCATAGCCTTAGGGCATGTTTTTTAACATGCCCGAAGCATAACAAAGTTTATGCTTACGTGGGAAAACAAAGTAGTAGGAAATCGAAATCGCATATGGGTATTAAATTATATACATATTATATGCATTGACTATCTACGTATTATGACGAGCCCGGAAAAGGGAATGATTATACAAATAAGATGTAAAAAATTCTGGAAATTCTGTAGCCGTTACAATTTCAAGAAACAATTGACATGCAGTTTATTATAATGAAGTTCATAATTAGTCATTCCCATTTCTTCTGCTTGGAATTCATTTGTGAGTTCTCGCACCAGGGATTTGTTTATTTTATTCCTTGATGAGTCCTCAAGATTCGCCTAGAACGTAATATATGCATATATATTTTTGTTGACACAAAGTTTATTACTATTTTTCATATTTGTTGTTGTTGTTGATTTGAGAGAGTTTTCTTATCTCACCTCATGATAAATCCACTGCCATATTGGAGAGCGAGATATTTCTGCTGTTGCTGAGTCTTCGACTACACCATCAAGATGCCCTTTGCCATTAGCAAGCCAAAAGTAAATGAATAGAACGCTTACTTTTATGTTATGCTTAAGCCCGTTAAGTGTCACTCCTCCTTTAGGTATCTAACCAAATTACTACAGGACTATCTAATATATTAACATACTTATTAACTATAATGACTAATAACAGTTCTATACCTGTTGGTTAATTCCAGTGAAGTTTCGGAAACAATGAAAATGCTTGAAACTGTTTAACTGCTGTTCCCTGACAAAGACAAAATCCCAACACGAGGTACACATAAGGTTACACAAAAGGTACAAATATGTCTAAAATCGCGCATAGCTCGAAATAATTGAGCCAATTTGGGTCAAAATCAAAATGCATTAAATTCTCTCATGGAGTAGAGCGACCCGATTTTTTGAATTTTTATGGTAAATTAAACTCTTTTGGTATTTCAAGGCGGGGGCAACAGCATATTTGCCGTCCATATTCAGCCTTGCATGCCTTGCGCTGACCTGGAGAGCATTACCTGGAAACTGGAATGAGATTAGGTTTCGAAGATCACCTAATAGCCTGAACGCAGATGGAAATCTCAGAAGCAATCTCTGAAATTCGGTCACCGTCCCAGATGCATATCCTTACTTTCTATTTCTCGGAACTCTCTGAATATCCAGGTGTTTTTAATAGAAATAAAGTACAGCAGTGCAGTGACGTTAAAATATTACAACTCGATTCCTCCCTTTCAAGTTTCGTAATATCAATATCAGGTAGAAAAATACTTAACTTGAAGATAAGTAAGCCTCTTTTATATCATGCCATATATTTTATATACATTTTGGATATAAAAATTGACTTCTTAACTTATAAGCGTGTTTCATATTCTATCATGCACTTTTATTCGACTAATAGCATTTAACATGTTAATATGATATGATATTTGTTGAAACTAAAAAATATATCATTTCATATCCTGAACAAAAAGTCTCGCTTCCGAAATTTTGCAGTTTTATTCTAGTAGATTGAAACTACGAAAGTAAAAGGTGTATCGCTAGAATAAATTAACATTATTGCAAGTGAAATTGTATACCAACTTTCCAGTTTCTTTCTACGAACGATTCGTGTTCTACAACTCCCTCATAAACACATAGAACACATCAGTGTAAAAGCTTTATTATATTATGCTCGCAATTAATTACCACTTCATCAACAGCTCTGATATTCTTCGTCAAGGGAAAATTAGTTCCTCCAGTTAAGCAAACTTATTTTGAATCATTCTTAAATAAATAATCAAGTCGTTGCTGACTTTTCGTTTGAGTACTAGGCTAAATAAAAATATGAAAGAAAGTGTATTGAATGGTTCCATATTTTCATATAATATATTATTATGTATTACTGCATAATGTGATGTCATGGCCCATGGCCCAAGCAGATTGTTAAGGACCCCGAAACTTAAAGTCTGGATGCTTGTGAAGTTTGTGGTTTATATAGTATTGAGGTCTGTATAAAAAATCACAAATCACATGAGGTTGTGAATTGTAGTTGAAATGAACACGCCATAGTCAGTGATGAAAAGAATTAGACAGACCAGATAAGGTTTCCGAGCTAATGTTGGTTTTTGCGTAAATCTAATCAAAGCAATTAAATAATGACCCATAAGCCGGATTTGAATAACGCTAACAACAAAATGACTAATTGAGATTAACACTCGTCATTCATATACGAAAACCAAATAGAAGCCAATTAGTCATCCAGAAATCATAGTAAAACGAAGTAGCTAATAGTATTGCTGATGGGGTGATTTATAATGCTATTTCTGTGCTATTGTTTGGATTTTTACTGCTAGTAGTTATAGCACCATCATAGCCGTATTCAGGGGGTGGGCTATAGGGCAGAAAATCGCGAAATTTTGATGCATTTTAGGTTTATTTGCACTAAATTTGCTCAACATTTTCGTGCTACTCGCGATTATTGATACATATTATGTACCTCATGTTTGGAGTTCCCCCCGAAGTCGATTTCTGGATACGGCCGTGAACGCTATTAAATACCTACTGTTTTAGGGCTAGTTATTCATGTCTATTGAGAGATACATCCAATAGTATCAAATCTGAAATCAAAATAGATTTAATAAATAAATGGATACCTACTATATATATATATATATATATATCACTTCGGTCCAGTGTCTTGTTTGTCTTCAAATATTTTTTTTGCTTTCATTTTAACATTAAGTGAAATTTAGTAAGCGAAATTCTTGGTGGAAAATGATGTATGGAATTTCATTGTAAGCATGAGGATATAGAGCAGTACAGTTGGAGGGCAAAGGGAGTTGGAGGAAATGTAAGTCAATTGTGTTTACTCCTATTCAATTCTGTTCGAACTGACTGAAATTCAACTTATCTCGGGACAAGGCAAACAGCCAGAGAAAGCTGAATCATGGGTACCAGCTAACTTCCTTTCTGTTGCATAGCCGCCAGGCTAAGACTATCCTAATAATGTGGGCAATATTTATATTTACGCGTCCGTAAACATTGAACGAATGCATCTATATTCGTATTTACTTGGCCAAAACTTGTGTCAAATCTCGAATATCATGAAAATGGAAAAGCAGAATGCTATATAAAGGGCTGAATTCTTTCGCCAACTACATATACAGCATATTATTATTTGCATTTGTACATCACATTACACATTTCATATGTTATACAGAAAATTTGTAGCCGAATAAAAGATAAAAGTCTCTCATAGTAGGTACTATGAATATTCACTAAAGTATTCGCGAAGTAACGACTGTTCCTCCGAGTAATAACCGTTTACAGCCGTTCTTTGTAAATACCCAGTTGAAACAAATTATGATTTGACTTATGGAAACTCTAACAAACTCAACAAATATTAATTTTAAGTAGTACCATCAAAAACTAAAAGTGGGTGCATTATTTTTTAATTTTATTCTCATTTGTTCATCATTTATTGACCTCGGGCTTGTAAAATAAAATAGAAAATAAATATTTCAAAGGAAAATATATATATAATTTGTGTAGTAGTGTCAACACCTCATACACTTATTTCTATATTTCTTATGACTCTTAACATTTTAACTTTTCACTAATAAAACTTTGTACTATCAATTTATCTTTTTTACAATATACGTTAGATATACCCGGTACTTGTGTAAAGTTGATATGTGTTAAGCAATATATGTTTAAAGTTATATAATGTGGAATATCATATCTTATCAAACATCTATTGGTATTATTTTGTGTATATCTTCTAGTAATACTACACAAGAAAGCTATGTAAAATTTGAAAAGGAAAGCATATAACGAAATGACCTCTAGCAAATATTTGTTGAATTCACTGTATTAAATTTAGTTTAACTAAACAATTCTGGATAGTGCATTGTTTCTATATAATTTCGTCAATCAAATCATTGCATTTTCATGTTGCTCGAATAATGTATTTATATCTAAATAAAAGACAGTGTGCTTTAGTACCCCGTTTCCTAATCCACATCGTCCGACTCATTCTAATTATGGCTAAATGCAGTTGAGTTACTCAACTGCATTTAGCCATAATTAGAATGACGCACATTTACGAAGCAAATATAGATTTTAAGCCGATTACTTAGAAATAGGACCAGTGAAACAATAGCGCATACCCTTTTAAGGTCCTTTACGATATAAAATATAAGCACACTCATACTAATAATTACTTTCAGGTACTAAGCTAATACCCTAGCACATGCTAATACTATCGACTGTAAACATGTAGTATGTGAAAATACGTTTAAGACCACAATTTTTATAAGTTAAATATGAAATATTAGATAGATTTTGTGATTTAAGTCGGCATAAAGTTAATACACTACACTTACACTACACAATTTGTTTGAGTTACTCAGGACACTACACTTACACTACACTATAGAGAGTGTAGAGTTTACACTTTTACACTTATTTTACACTTACACGCAAAATAGTGTAGTGTATGCCGGTCTATGGTTGAGTTTGATATGCATTTCAGCTTGGCACAGAAAATAAGCTAAATGTTTTTCAGCTTTTTAGGAAGTCAAGTGTAATTCAGCAGCAGAGCAGAGAAAAGTGTATTTTATAAGTGCATAGTTGCGCAGGAAGGATCAACGGTCAAATGCACACACCTAAAGCAGGTAACAATTAACAATGGGTGCGCAAATTAATAGTACTATATTATGTATTTAGACACTTTCTCTGCTCTGATACAAACCGTTTTTTACCACACAGTTTGTAACTGCATTTGGCTCATTTTTCATACCAAGCTGCAATGCATTTTGCTCATTTTCTCTGCAAGGCTAAAATGCATGTAGGCATAATTAGAATGAAATCGACGATATGCCTCCTAACCCAAATAAAATTAATTTGCGAGGTTTTTGGCCATTCTCTCAGTTTCCCAAGTCCCTCTTAGTCAAATGTCTACAAAGGCGGTAGTATTTAAGTGTGCGTTAGTTAGTAATTGTATTCCACAAATAAAAGTATAAGAAGAGTATAATTAATAGCTGAAACAGCAGAGGCTACTTTATTAAAAAAAACTGTGTCTCAATACTGTCCAGAATTGTGACGACAATTTTTATGAATCCACAGAAATTCCATGGGAAATCCATAGGATTTCCACGGGAAACTTTTCTTTTTTCATGCCTGGAGGAGGCCCAATATTATTATGTGTGTTATACCCTTTTCTGATTTAAAGCTTTCTAGTATCCCGTGTTCACGTCACACACGGGCATGTGACTAGTATAACATACCTATAACTACAACTTTACAGAATCGTTTTCCTGCTACATTGTAAATCTACATTTTCTCTAGGATTCTTCCAGTAGTGCAAACACAAACATTTCTGAATTAATATCTGTCTCGCATTTCTAAGGAAAAACTAGACTGTGAATTGTCGAACACTCATTTTCCTTGAAGTTAGGTTAAGGTCTCAGGTCTCCTTGTAGTATTATGCTCCCAGTCCCATTCACTTTAAGTTAAACAATAGAAGCTATAATAATATGTATTAAGACTATAACGTAAGAATATAAAGCTAATATTATTATATATAAAAGTATCTTCTGCTAGGTGTATAAAATATAAGGGAAATAGGTAAACTGTAGTCTGCAGTTGCTAAGAGGTCTATCATCTATGGACACATCGTTTAGAGTTTGTAGAACATTGCTCTATTGGTATCTCCTCATCCCAAACCCACAGCATATCTATTTCAAAGAATTTGGAATAATTCAGATTGATCTATTCCTCGCACTCTCCTTATCATCACTTGATCAAACCAAATCAAACTCTAAGCCAAGCGCTTGAAGAATTTCTTATATTTACTGTTACTTTGTTCTTCTATCCTTTTATTTTATGTAAATTTAATATTCCGCTTTGAATTCCAATCGCTTACAACAACCCTAAACGATTTTATATTCAAAACTGCTACATACAAGTCTAGTACTTCTGCTCACCTCATGACATTTTGTTACAACTGTGTACGACGCATTTGAATGATTTTATATTATAATAGAAATTGCTACTCAGAATTGCGCTGATTCTTGTTATTTAGCGAGTTAAATGCCTACACGAAATCGTTGTCACTTCAGCTTCGTACATTATTTAATGCGAAAGAATAATAATATGCAAAAGATTCTACAGAAAATGATTACTCGCCGCGGCATTACTTTGTAGACACAATACAAGTGACTGTTGTTCTTGAGAGATTTTAGACCTGGAGACCACGCACACTGTAAGGTTGGAGAGGACGAGTGGCCAACTCAATAAGATCGTCCGCGTTTGAATTGAACACCCCTTCCAACTTACAGTGGGCATGTTTACGAATTCAAAATGCAGGAGATTAATAAGGCCTTAAAAAACTGGTGATTGTCCACAAAATTTGCTAATGCCCCCTAAAGTTAGCCCACAATGCATGTACACAATACATATGCGTAGCCATATTTTTGTTTCGGGGAGGGGGGGACAAGATGATATTATGAGATACAAATGTGATTGTTATCGCTCGTAAACGCAAAAAATTGAGCTAATTTGGACCAAAATCTGTCAAAAATTCTTTAAATTCTCCATTTGGTGTACTTTTATGGTAAAATCGTCTCATGTTTTGAGATTTCAGGGGTTGGGACTTTATTCGAGGCGATATGGTAGTGATGCATTTAAAATCCAAAAAGGAAGAAATGCAGTTCCTCCCATTGTCAAATCTGTAGGCCATACTGGGAGATTGTCGTAGGCTCATTTATACAGATCTTGTGGAAGGGTCCTTTGAGAATAAATAAATAACTGGACATTACTCGACCCTACCAGTTCAACATGTAAAACTGCATGCCGACTTTCACCGTTGAGCTAATTTGATATTGCACTGTGCGACGGCATAATGCGTACATGGCCATGGAAGGAAGAAAGTTTGATTGAGCGATGTGTTTCAGCTGCAGGCTTTATAATAATTTGCATTTTGATTTCAACTAATCTCTCAACTGTAAACCAAGACCACAGGGAAATCAAACTTACGACAGAATTAGAGTATAAAGGAAAATCTAAATACAAAACAATTACCTAAGGCTAAGTGTTTCTCTTGAAACAGATTATTCAGCTGCAAACATGTCTGTATATATAGACATATAATATAACTATAGGTGATAGGTATGCCATAGAGATTCTGTATTGTTTGTGTTCGAATTGTTTAAACTCTACGTTTTCTTTATTTCAAGAATATTCATTTCCTGTACTTCTACTTCAAAACCAAAGATCAACTTTGTCTTAAATGACACAAAGAGACGCCATATTGTACTCGTCCATTCTTCAGATTCTCCATGTTTTTCCCACTTTTTACAATTCATATCATGCATATAGGTAGAGCAAGGGGCCTGTATATTTGGCCATTTTTGAACTGAAATTCTTTTGTTAGCTCACCATAAATATTTCACGCTAATTTATTGCAGGAAAGCTGCTTCTTAAGTGCACATTTAATTTTTTACACACATTTTATGTCATAATTTACGAGTGAGTTAATTTAAAAAAAAACTATTTCAAACTTACAGCACTAGTGTTGTAATTTGTTCACCCAGGTGCTGTAATTTGGTTTTGTAATTATTAGGGCAACTTAACGATTGGTATTACTTAGTTTAATATCCCATACATCCCATTGGACCATCCCCAATAAAAAAGAATTCTTAAAATTTGTACAAACGAATGCAAATTGGGGTGCATTGCAACCGTGCATATTGTTGCTGCTGTAGCGATATAACTAGTGTTCTCTTTTCAGGAATGGTCAAGGGTACTACTTTTTTAGTCTTTTCCTGTTATGATTTCAGTAAGTACTTACTGAAATTATGGATATATCAGGTGACATAACTATGGAGATGTACGGGACGACAGACGGTTATGGAGTACCATAGTCAAAATAATAATGGAAATTCTTTTTATTCATTGGGTGGCCAAAGTACAGCATTTTTCAACTTTGAATGAACTTTCCCAGAGAGGAACACCAAAATATTTTATAATTGAAACCAAATGATAATCATGAGCGCTAAAACTTTGACACGCAGCCACTTGCAGACAGTGTAAAATGTAGAAACCTATTCGTTTTGAAAAAAATTTAAAATCGAATTTTCAAAACGAATAGGTTTCTACATTTTACGCTTTTTTAAAAATGTGAAAGTATATTCTTGTAGAGCAACATTAACTTCACAAACGGTTGCATTATGCCTTCTTAACAAGTTTCCGGCTAAGAGATATTTGATTTTTTCTGGTTTATTATCATCTGTACGGCAGAGTCACCTTAAATCCGTTTTGAGGGTTTTATTTTTATCAAAATCTCAAAATTAGACGACATGCTAAGGTGATGAACCACATCGTTAAACTTATATGCATGATTAAAAGTATAAAGCGAGTCGTCAATATATAGACTTCATAGGGTCGATAACAATAATTGATATTAATGGTAGGTATTACTGTAATATGTTTATGGATAGATAAATTAATGTAATAAGAAATGATTGAACACAATATTTTCAACTTTAATTCTAATTACATTTATTCCAAGAAAGGTTTTCAAAAATTCATAAAATTTGTAAGAAAATTATCAGAGTAAAATTGTTATCTGGGAGAAGAAATAGTACACTCTTCAAGAATCGGATCACATGCAGTGCATTAATAATACATTATATTATTTATATTACATTATATCATATTTCAATGATTCATAATTGAAATCATTACACATACATGCCTTAAGCAAAATATACATTAAAAAGATACTTAGTTCATTATAGTACATAAATTTATAGGAGAATCCTAAAACCTTTAGGACAGATTATTGTGAAGAGCGGAAGCAGTTTGGATGTAAAACTTGCTATGGGTTACTTACAAAGATTGATGATAGCTACAAATTGCAAAGTATACTTTATTTCTAAACTGCAATCCATTTGTCATTGGGTTCTTTTTAATACTATCATTAATTTTGAGCACTCAATAAATAGTTCTCGTATGAATTTATTAGAGCCTACAAGCTTATAAGCTTAAAGTTAATGATCGTTTTCATTGCTTGATTCATCATTTGCTGCAAGCAGCGAAAATTCGAAACAGATGCGAAACGACTGTTTTGAGTGATGTTTTGACAAATGTAGTGTTGGTTTCGTCTGTGGGGAATTACATAAAATAGAGGACAGTTTTATTAAACATAATAGCCATCGTGATACCAAGTTTATTGCACATACCAACACATTGAACTAGTAATGAGAATACTTGGTTGAAATCCAAAACGAAATTATGTACTAAAACCATCAATCGTTTCGACCTCCACTAAAAAGTTAACGAGATCGACTTAACCATTTTTATTACATATCCAATTACGTACAATATTACACTTCATGAATTCCGTCCCTTCTTTACTATTGTAAAAAGTATACCTACGCAAAATACAGTAGAGTGAACCTTATATTATACTTATTCTCTTTTGGGAATTCAAGAATCACGCTAATATATAATTTATTTGATTATAATTATTTCCAACCATTTTTTTACAAATACTCCCCAATATAATTTAGATAGCTATGAAAATTTTTGAGAATAACATAAGTGAATTTGAACCCTAACAAATAGCAGCGGAGCCAAGTGTTTTTTTCTTATTTGTAGGAGAGTCCTTGTAGCATAGCATAAGTATCAGATTTGATCTTGATGTTGTGTTTGGTTTGGGTACATAAATATTTGTGGAGTCACACGAAAAGTTTTTACAATAGCGTTGTTGTTTACGGTAGAAGTTGATAAAGCGTACATATCTGAGTAGTAGTTGTTTGTGTACCACAGATGTCCAGTTGTGCCCGAGATGAGAATTGGGAGGTGATATTTTGTTTTAGTTGGCGTAATACTAATAGGAGTTCGTACACCGCAGCAAGAAGAGATACGAGATATTTTATCATCGATGTGTATTGTATATCCGACCCGTAGAACGTCTGGGAGACAGGAAAACCCCATGATGGGATGTGTAATAGTTCTACTAAGGGTTTAGTTGAAGATAAGTAGAATGTGTATTGGTGTCGACGTTGGTATTGATTCCCCCTTTCGTTGCTTCACTTTATTTGGTTATAATATAACATTTCGTCTACACAGTCCTTTTTGCTAAATATTGGAGGTCTGGGCACAAAGTGCTGGACTACTTAACTTCCGTCGATTTCCTTTTTCCTACTTTCTTCTTGATTCTTTTCCTTTCATTTTTACAAGCGACATCCGCCCTCCTACATTTCTCCACTTCTTCACTGACAGACTTATTTCCACAACTACCTATTTTTAGCATCCCATTATGAGTTCCTACTTATATATAACCTCCTATATTACTTCTAGTACTACCAGTTTTAAAACTCCTGGCAGAATAAAATATTTAAGTATCTCTAAGAACTCCATCAAAAGTGATGATAAAAATGTGCTAAGTATTGAACTCTTGCTTTTAGTCGAAAGTAGAAGTATCATGCAGATATCGCATGCAAATTACAATACTTTTAAATTAAACATCATGTCTACGTTTTATTTTTCAATTGCAAACCAAAGGAGAATACTCAAATATACATGTGATGATGAGTTGTATGAATCATGTTAGAATTTTTAATGAAGTGGCGTTTAAGCATTCTCAATGATAGAGTACAGAGTGCAGACACAGTATAATATTGTAAGTATTTCATTTAGCTGCACAGTATAGAGCTTTGATGTGCATTCTCAATGTTAGTAGTTGGCATTTGGTTTCCAGATCATTGGAAACGTGTAGCTGGAAATCTAGAATTTCTAAAAGGCTGGAGACATGTTTCTTTCTAAATCAACTGAACAAAACAGACGAGAATTAAACAGAGAAATCAACTGAGGATCTCAACTCAACTCTCAAATAGTACTAATATTATTGCTCTCGTTCCGCAGGACCTAAAGCCCTGCTTTCTCTTCCAATATTATCGTCTTCTCTTTTCTGTCTCTGAGTATTGACAGCGTGCACAAGCACCAACCTCTCTCATCTTCCTTTGAGTCTGCTTGATTCCATTCATTCACTTGTCTTCTATTTATATCTAGAGACCACCACTTTCCTCCACTCCAGCTACACACAGATACCACTTTTCCCTTTCCAACAAACATAATACCAGTTAGTTTCCAACTCTATTCACAATACTACGACTAGTATTCCCAAGTAGTTAATACTACTACTTCTACTAATACTCTCACCATTCCATTACCATAAAATATCAAGATACCAGCCTTCCTACTAAATGAATTTACTAGCACAACCTTCTGCATCAAAAAGTATCAGCTTCCGTAAAATTCCAACAGGTTCGCACACATTCTAACTTACTGATGCGCCTGTGCTTTGCAGGTTGGTGTGAAAAGTCACTGCGTAACCGCAATTTTTATCAACAAAATCAAAAATCTGAATGCATATTCCTAAGTTTAGTTTCGATTTGATTTACATTAAACTTGCAGCAGCACATTCCGGGAAACGCTAATAATATAGTTAATTGCATATGGGTGTAGTAACCTACAATATTTCTGTATACATTATACACCTATGGATTTCACTGCAATTTCTGTTTTGTACATTCACTGTACTATGTTTGCAGCTAATTTTTACAACAAAAATTCCAAAATGGTGGTACTTTAAATTTTTTATAAAAAACTATTTTCGTAGCTTATACATATTCTACATATTAATCATTTTAGAAATGTATGCAAAAATTACATACCTAATTTTCTTTTCGGTTTTAATTGTGGGTTGATTTAGGGAAAACTGTTGAACACCTACTTAGAAATTGCCACCAATTGACCAAATTCATCGGATGGATCCGGATGTATAAAACGAACTTCATTCGGAAGAAATTGAACAATGATTTGAAAGGATGCGCAATACTACTACTACAAAATACGAAATTCTACTATGGTGCAACGTGACACTTTAATCCATTGAAAGAAAATCTCCTTATAAAGAAACCAGCTTTTTTGAATTAAACTACTTTAGCTTTACTTTGTAGTTTGCCTTTTAAAGGCACTATAGTTATATACCAAGTAAGAGTATCAAAGTTTCTCTTTGAATGGTTTAAAACCAATTTTGTCAGAATCCGGATGGTCGTATATTTCAGTTTATCGATAATTATCATTTGACTTGAAAATCGCAATTTTATTTAGAAAACTCAAAAGTGAATGAGAAATAACTCAATCTCAAACGCTTACTTAAAGCAAATTAAAAAATCATTAAATTTAATAGTGTTAACCATTGTTATATAAGAGTCAATGGAAATTCATGCAAAATTTTATGCAATCCATTATATTATAATTATGTACAACCAAGGATTTAAGAATTATGCAAAAATAAAGGGTAACATCATAAACACATAAATTGTGGTTTACAGAAAACAGATGCTGAGTGTACATGTTTAATGCGGAATTCTTTTCTTTGTTAGGAGGTTTGACTATCAGTTTAAAACTGATATAGGAGCCTGAACTGGGAACGGACCGGGCAAGCCCGAACCCATTACGGTTTCTGGCTTCAAATTTTAATATTTAAGCGAACCCAATCCTATAGCTTTTTGAACTTCCCGAGGACAGGGCTTAAAGAGTAAAAATTATAAATCCTAATCTGACAATATTATTCGCATTTCATTTACTTATTTTCCTACATGTAAAACCATTCTAGAGTGGTAGTGCCAAAAGATCTTCGTGAGGTCTAAATGGATGTGTTTTCTGCCAGTTTGTTATTTTTTCGTTATAAAAACTAATTATAGCAATTTTAATGAAAATAGTGTGTACAATCTGAATGCTTGGAGAACGGTCAAATTTTTTAGAAAATATTCATAAATAGTCATACAAATATATGCATACTTTAATATTTGTGTTGCATATTTTGTTGAAGTCTCAATCTCAAATCTGTTTTACCATTACTTACTAATGACTAGGTGAATTCCAGCATTTGAGTTAGGACAGGGTGAGATATATCGCACCGATATATGTCGGACTGGGTATAATTTTCCTATTCTAGTTGTGATTCAAACCGACAGCTTTCGGATCGGGTTTGAAAAAGGCGACCCGTTCTCAGGTCTAGCAGGAACGAATGTACAAATTCGTCGATACTTCCCCATTCCTTTTCTTTCCGTTCAGTTGAGCTTAGCAGTTCCTTTCAGAATTCTGTTCAAATGAAGAGTAAAAAGGGTTTACATGGAGCTTGTCGAGATGCTTTCTATGTGTTCCTCTTTCCTGCTATAGTTGCATACATGAAATGTACTCAATATTTATTACACTCCCTGGTTCAGATCAAACTCCAGTGAAACTGAATTTAACTACTATAAATAACTACTACGCAAATGCTCAATTGTACACAATTTGGTAGTTGTACAGTACATATAATATACTCAGTACATATAATGTCGTTTCACATGGATTAGGAAATGCCCCTATAGTCTTGTCATTGTAAAAAGCTTATCTGATCCTCCACGTCCATCACCACACCACCACCGTCTTGACTCGACTCGGCTCGCACGACTCTTCCACAGATGCTCTCATTGCATCTCTCACACCCAATACTCCATGAAGCACATTATGAGAAAATCTACTGCTTATAATATTTCTAATTTACGCCTTCAATCATTCGCTAGCATAATATCCGGTTCAGCAATCAAACCATAAATGTATAGTTACAAAACAGTCAATTTTTTAATTCAGAAGAAAATATACAAATAATTTACTTACACCCATAGATCTCATAGCACAGTGAAGAAATTGAAATATAATTTTAAATTATACTTAATGAGTTAAAAACGAGAGTGTACTGTAACATATGTTCATAGTTCATCAATATCAGAGGCTTTTTCTAAACTGTCATTCAAAATATAATATAAATTGCTACATTCATTGCTAAACTTTTTTCATGACTGTCTTCATATCCAACTATCTTTAAATACTTAGTCAAAAATTCTTCTTTGTCAAAATGGCTTTTCAATGTTGATTGCTGAATTCGTAATAATATGACGATTCTTTTTCAACTATGTGAGAAAGCTGACGTGCACTGAGTACACTGAGTTCTAATGTTGGCTGAAATTGCACATAAATCTTGTCCATGTTTTAATTTTTCATAAGGAAAGAAAAGAAGACTTCATTTTCATAAAAATGTCTAATTTCTAAAACCAACACTTTTGGACGACGTTTATCAAATTTTAATTGGTTTAAACAGTGCACCTCAATAAAATCTAAACTGAGAAAATGCAAGTCAAAATGTTCATTGCTAATCCATCAAGGAAGTAACGTTTACCATAATGTGATTAAACTTTCATTCTTTTAATATGGCAGTCACAGTATGTCCACATACTTATTTATTTTCATGTCCGCCAATTAGGGCAGTTGTAAAAGCGAGACAACAAATTAAATTCATCACCCGTTCGAAAACATAAGTACCTTACCATTGCATTGGCAAATAAATTTGTCTGCTCTGCTGATAACTTTGATAGAATGCAATCTATTTATATTCCAAGTTATTTCCAGAGAAGTGGTACGGCAGCTAACGAAATCGAACCGTCCTCAAAATTCAAATGTTAATTGTTTTATAAACATGTAATTTTTCCAGGAAACGAATCAATGCAAATGCAACGCAGTTTAAGATACTATCGCAGAATTTTCATAATTTCATAAAGTAATGCCGCAACATGTGATTCTTGGCCGAGAGTTTTCTCATTAATAAACTTGTAACTTACTTTTGGAGAAATGCAATGGAAGTATCTGTAAAATGTTAACTGAATTGCTATGCGTATTGTTTTTGTATATTTATTAACCGTTCGTTAATCATATTTTTAAAATAATTACAAAATAAAATAAATCATTTCATTAGGTAGTAGGTAAATGTAAACAGGGCCATACCGAGGGGGGAGGCTTAGGGCCTTAAGCCTCCCCCAGGATTTCTAAAGTTACACTAGATATTATTAGTATTTTTATTGAGCATGATAATATTATAGGCAATCAACCAATATATAAATACATATGTGTTTCTCACCAATACTTGTAGCATAAATCCTGAAAAATAGATTTTTTTCCCAAAAAATTATCAAAAATCTACGCGCGAATTTTATGTATTTTTTGAACATTTTCCCCACCTCAAATGTATCCTGCAAAAGTTGACAAATTGTTCATATTTCATATGGGTAATAACATTTCGCTATGCATTTCCAGCTAGCCTCCCCCAAAGAGAAATTCTGGGTACGGCCCTGGACATGGTGGATCACAAGATGTGTTGGTCATCTCCGCATCACTGAAAATTGTGATCCTTGTTACGCCCTTGATATGAAGTAATACAATAAATTCCATTTCTTTCATATTACAGAATTAATCTGAGAGCATCAATCACAGACATGCTCTTTTTAATCATCAGGTAGCTAATAATGAGCGTAGCTGACCGACTGAACCCCATGTAACAGTGAACAAGAATTTTCCCTAAAAAATCAACAATAATGTAATGATTTACATATACTATTTCTCATATGTATTAATTTCAATCATGTTTAAAAATATACCATTGGAGTTTAGAGCTTTATCAATAAACTCGGCTGACTCTTCAATCTTCAAAGAAAGGATGGATTTGAAATAAATGTTCATCTAATGTGTCGATAACCATAAATTCACATGCAAAGTTTTTTGACATGTAGTAATCCAGGTCTGTTTTCACTCCTATACAAAATACATTGTGTAAAAATTATATACGCAATGCATGCATGCACGTAGCTAGGATTACAAGTCGGAGCGACAAGATTTTATACACAAATCGATTTATAGGGGTCGGGCGTTTCAATATGAGGTACAAATGAGTATATAATCGCTCATAGCGAAAAAATGGAATTGATTTAGGTCAAAATTACTGAAAAATGCATGAATTTTGTTTGCACTTTTAGGACACTATCAACTTATTCTGGGGGTGCAACGCAACCAACGAAAAAGAGAATTCTATCCCGTAAATATTTTTACGATGTTTATCAACGAAAAACTAATAAAGCATAATACGAACTAACCATCTAAGGAAACCTGAGCAATAAGATGAGAAACAATGAACTTTCGAAGTTAAAATGCATTGATTTTACGTTGATTTTAGCTCAAATTGGCACAAGTTTTTGTACCTGGATTTTGCCTACCCGAAATCAATTTCTGTCGTGAGCACAGGATCATGATTTAAAAAAAACTATTGCATACTTTGAATTTTTATGTCTACATTATTTTATACTAACATAAGCATCCCTATAATGAAATACTAGATATATGCCTGTTTGAATTTCAAGATTAAGATGAATTGAGATCTATACAATAATCTTCAAAATAAATTATTTTGTCTTGTCATTTCGTGTCGTGCATTATAGTCGTTTTTTAAAACCAACTAAGGATGAAATATTTATATTTTGAAAAACATTTTACGCAACTTCCGTACTGGAGCTGCATTAAGTATATAATTTATCCCAAGCTGTTCCAACATTTCCAAATTCGTAGCAGCCTCTCTAAACATTTAGTATAAAATAATGTATGCATATAGTACACTGTATTAATTTTTTGAAATATACTTTACAAATCCAACTGTAAAATTCCTAAAATGCTAGATAACATTAAATGATACTTACCCTCCTCCAATATAAATTCCTGGATATACTTCATCGATTGTATTGTAATCAACTCGCCGGTTTTCTTTAATCAGTGTTTTGATTTCGTCGAACTCAACCCGATTTTTTTCGTCAGTCTGTGCCATTTGTTTAATCGAATGTATAACTGATAACAGAGAATTCTCAATACTAAAATCGTTATATTCAAATTAGGTGGTCACTTTTTCCCGCGTCGGTAATGATTACAAAATTATT